>JAJEJO010040178.1:0-12946 GCA_020662805.1 Glaucomys volans | reverse complement strand
TAGTTTCTGCCCTATAGGCTCATGGTGAGCCTATAGTTTCTGCCCTATAGGCTCATGGTGAGCCTATAGTTTTCTGAAACCTCTTCTTTAAGGGGGGATCAATATTAGCAACACACAGTACAGACAATATGCGACTGTAAACCAAACAGCCCCTATGAAGACTATTGTTACAGTAGTCTTTTTGTTACAATATTGTTACAATATTGTCATAATAAACAGAGAGGATGAGTTCAATTATTATCAACAGTATAGCAAACAGATTTGCAATGAGGACTGCAGTTGCTAATGAAGGACAAAGAGGATGGGGAGGGGTGTAGGCTGTAACTGTTAACAGTGTAAGAAAAGAGTTTGAAGAAGTTCTAGATCATAGGAAGAGTGAAAGTGCAGTCAAAGGAAGTTGGTTGTTAGCATGAGAAAGGTGAGAAAAAGCCCTTGAGGAAACAGGTAAACAAAAGGAAAGTAGAGAGCAAGAAAAGTAAAGAAATAAAAATTTAAAAGCTTTCACAAAGGAGGAAAAAAACTACACTATATCAGTCATATACTATTCAAACCTCCCAGTCTTTAATAGCCTGAGGCAGGAGAGGTACCTGACAATGAGCTTCCAGTCTCCAGCCGGGCGGCGTCTCAGGATGGGATTTGCCCCACCTAATGACAGTTTCCCCTTAGTGGATAATCCAAGATGGCTGCACTGGCTTCCAAACGTGTTGGCAAATGGGCAGATGCAGCGCGCAGTGCGTGGGCACCGAGACTGTGTGGGGTGCAGTCGGTTAGGCCGGGCCCCTGGAGGTGGTGTGCTGTCAGTCAAGCTGAGGGTCCTGGAGGCCGGGTGCTGTCAGTTGGGCCGGCAGTCCTGCAGCTCCTGCCATTTTTTCCCCAAAATGGTGGCAGCCACGTGTAACCAAACCTGCGGGTACTGTGACAGTGGGCTTCCAGGCAACAGTAGGCAGCTGGCAATCCACTGACAGTTTGCAGACTCTAGAGGTTACTGGCAGATGATTGTCAGATGAACCTCGGTGGGTGATGGGTAGGTGAAAGGCAGGCGAGAGGCAGGCAAACAGGCAAGTGATGGATGATAAGTGGCGGTCAGTGAGCAATCTGCACTGAAATGCAGTCGCTAAACTGGAAGACTGCAGGTGATTGAGGTACACAAAAGGGTAAGCAGCAGGAGATCGATGAGGAGTAAAGACTGCCTCACAGAGAAACAGATTTTCCTCTATTTGAATCCTGAGTTATGGAGCGACAAGGAATGCAGCCTCCCTCTAGTCTGCCATCTTGGATCCAAAGCAGCATTTTAAAAAATATAATTAAGTACACTGACATTTGGGGCTTATATATTTACTATCCTTACATCTTCTTGTTGGATTGTTCCTAGCAGTAGATAGTGGTCTTCTTTGTCTCTTTGCATTAATTTTGGCTTGAAATCTGCTTCATCAGACATGAGAGTAGCTACTTCTGGTTTTTTTTTTTTTTTTGGACCCCATTTGCATTGACTATTTTTTTCCATTCTTTTATTTTCAGCCTGTGAGTGTCTTTGAGGATGAGATGAGTCTCTTGCAAACAACATATAGTTAGATCTTGTTTTTCACTCATTCTACTAATCTATGTCTTTTAATTAGGGAATTGAGACCATTTACACTCAGAATTATTATAGAAATGTGTTTGAGGCTTCCTAGCATTTTGGTTTGTTTGCTATATTTAATGCTATTTTGATCTTCTTTTAGTTGGTTGCTCTTCTAGTGATCTTCATCTATTTGACAGCTTTTTGTTGTTGTTTTTTGTTTTGTTTTTGTCCCTCTGTGTGCCTCTAAATGTGACCTGATGTTTTTCTCCTGCAGCTTTTAATACTCTTTCTTTATTTCCTTATCCAAAATGTTAGGCATTTTGATTATGATATGCCTTGGAGAGTTTCTCTTTTGATCTTGTGGATTTAGAGTCCTGTATGCATCTGATATGTTAATGTCGGCCTCATTTCTGACATGGGAAGGTTTTCTGATACTATCTCATTGAGAATGTTCTTAGTCTGCATCTTCATGTTCTTCTCCATCCCAATGGCTCTCAGCTTACTTCTCCTGATGCTGTCCCAGAGTTCTGGTATATGCCAATCATGTTTTTCCCCCTTATTGCATACTGCACATTCAAGTTCACATACTCTGTCTTCAAGGCCTGAGATTCTATCTTCTAGGCCTGAAGTTCTAGTTTCTACACAATATAATCAGTTTGTGGTACTTTGAAATGGATTTTAAATTTGATTTATTGTATCTTTAATTTCCAGGAATTCTGTTTCTTTTCATCATCTCTATTTCATCACTGACATGGTCTTTCATCTCCTGTATTTGCTCTTTTAGCTCATTCCTTCGATCTTCTTTCATTTCATTGAACATTTTATTCATCAGTGTCTTATAATCTTTTTCTGAAATTTTGTACTTTGTGTAATCTTTCTGTGGAACTTCCGTATCTGTGGGATCCTTTGTTGGGAGGGTGTGAATTTTGAGAGGAGATTCATTTGCCTGTTTCCTCATGCTTTCAGAGATCTTAGACTTGTACGACAACTGAGATGGACTCCCCTTCCTCTTTCATACACAAGTCCATTTGTGTGTAGTTATATATTTCATCCTGGGACTTCTCTCTGTTTTCGTGTATGAGTAGATGTCCAGGAGGGGGACCTGATGTCCCCCTCTGGTTATTCCTTCTTGGGACCTGGTTGCTGGAATGGGGTTTTTCTTTCCCCAAGTCCGTGTGTTGATGTATTGTCAAGGCTGGGGGTGGTGCTAGATTGTGTGTGGGCTTAGATTTGCGTTACTTGGCTGAGTCGTGAATATTGTTCAGAATCAGGATCTCTACTCTGTGAACTTGAAGGGTCCCAATAACTTTCCAACCCCTCTTACTGGAAGCAGGGAGCCAGGGGTAGCACTAATGTTAGCCACAGCTGTGCAACTTTAAGACAAATGTTCAGTGTCTACTTTGGCATCTATAGCACCAATTGCCACCTATAACAGGAATGGTGCGGCCAGCATTTAACATCAGCACCAACAGTAAAAATCTGGGATCTAGATCAGGCATTAAGGAGCAGGCATATCCTATACCATCCACTGTACTGTTAATCACACCAACATGAATCTGGTAGGAATTACATAAACTATATAATTCTATTAGTGGGATTAGAGTTTCTTAAATGAAAAGAAAATAGGGCAGGAAGGCAAGAGAGTCTGAAATATTTAGAAATGTGAACAGAGGAGAGGCAGGAGACAGGCAGAAGATGAAGGCTGTGAAGAAGGAGGAATAAAGCCAGACTCGGTGACGCACGCCTGTAATCCAAGCGACTTGGGAGGCTGAGTCAGGAGGATCGCGAGTTCGAAGCCAGCCTCAGCAGCTTAGCGAGGCCCTAAGCAACTAACTCAGTAAGACCCTGTCTCTAAATAAAAGACAAAATAGGGCTGGGGATGTGACTCAGTGGCTAAGTGTCCCTGAGTTCAATCCCTGGTTCCAAAAAAAAAAAAAAAAAAAAAAAGAAGAAGGAGGAATAAAAACATAACTCAAAGTGATTAAAAATGAAAGAGAAGAAGAGGAAGCAGGAAAGCTTGGCTGCTAGTGGAGGAGAGAGTGAAGGAGGGGCAATAAAAAGACAAAACCTAAGGTACAAAAAAACAAGCAAATGAAGGATCCATAGAATGCAAACTCATGCATAATTATACTCAGCTAAGTCAAACCAAGACCAAATAAGAAACAGATACTATTGCAGAGGAAAGCAATTAAATGGAAGTTAAATTATATGAATATATGATGCAGAATGGAAAAAAGTAAAAATAAAATATGGTGAAATAATTTTTGAAAAGAAATTTTTAAAGAGTAAAAAATGAAAAAAATAGAGGGAATATGGAAGTTAAAGAGAAAAGAAAATAAGTCTGGATCATAGATAAAGAACTTGCTTCCACCGAGAGGTCAAAACTGTTGGCAGAGATGGACTTTCATTCTTTATATTTACTTTTGGGCTCTGTAACCCTTGGGTCAAGGGCTGTGGGTTGTCCAAAGTCTTTGTGCTCCTCACATAGCTTCTGGCCCTTGTGGCCTGGAGCCAGAGCTGGCCAGAGTCCCTCTCCGCCTCCCATCTCCCAGGACGCGGTGGGATGGACCCGTGAACGCTGGCCAGCTGTGCATCCTGCAATGGGAGAGGTGCAGGATCTCAGCTAGAGGTGCCAGTGGTTGGGGTTTAGTCTCCACTGATCTTTGGGACTTTGTCAGCGTGTGCTATTTGAGATTTGACCCATGACCCCTAATGCTGGAGAGATGCGGGTCTCCGCAGGACATCTGGATCTGAGGGGTCTCTGCTAAAACACGCTTTTAGGGCCTAGAAGCTAAACCGCCACACGTTTCCATTCACCACTGAATATGCATCCCTGGTGGCCGCCCTCGGGTGCAGTTGGATGTGCTCCTGTGTGGCCTTTGTTGGTGTCTTCCCAGTAGCTCTCATGGGCACCGGCAGCAAAGGGAGCTTTCTCCCTTGGTATCCAGAGCCTGTGTGCACAATTTTCTTTGTGCCTGTTTCAGTCGCCGTGGTTCAGGCGCACTCGGAGGATCCTGACTGCTGGGTGACTGCTGGGTTCACTGGCAGCCGCCTTGAGGAGTTCGGGACCGCTGGTCTCAGCTCGCTGCCATGCCCAGTGCTTTTAAATGGTTCCCACACCAGAGACCCCAGTTCCCCTGAACCATCTGTCCATGGTGAGCATTTGGACCCCCACCAACTCTGGGTCCATTAAGATCAGCCCTTCTATTTCGCAGGTTCCCCGAGCCCATTTTTATTTTTTTTTTTATTCCCAGGCTGTCCTCTGTCTCTGCCTGAGCTCCCCCTCCCTCCCCTGGCAGCCGCGCCTATCTCTGCTGTCAATCAAGCGGGTGCGTCTCTGATGTATCCTTTTCCTTATTATGTTCGCGTTGTCTGACTCTCTGCGTCTGTGGCTTCTTTTGTGTGTGTGTGGAGGGGGGGTAATTTAATTTGATTCATTGTACACAAATGGAGTACCAGTGTTCTTCCTCTGGTTGCACATGAAGTAGTGTCACACCGTTTACCTAATCATACATGTACACAGGGTAAACATGTTTGTCTCATTCTGTTATTTTTCCTTCCCCCAACCCCTTCCCCACCCCTCTTTTTCCTCCATGCAAGCCATCCTTCCTCCATTCTTGCCTCCCTCGCACTCTGCATTATGTATCATTATCCACTTATCAGAGAGATCATTCAGCCTTTGGTTTGGGGGGATTGGCTCACTTAGCATGATATTCTCCAATTACATCCATTTACCTGCAAATGCCATAATTTTATTCTTCTTTATGGCTGAGTAATATTCCATTGTGTATGTATACCACAGTTTCTTTATCCATTCATCAATTGAAGGGCATCTAGGTTGGTTCCACAATATAACTATTGTGAATCGAGTAGCTATGAACATTGATGTGGCTGCATCACTGTAGTATGCTGATTCTAAGTCCTTTTTAATATAGGCCAAGGAGTGGGATAGCTGGGTCAAATGGTGGATCAATTCCAAGTTTTCTAAGGAATCTCGGTACTGCTTTCCAAAGTGGCTGCACTCATTTTCAACCCCACTAGCAATGTGGTTTCTTTTACAGTCCAGTGTTAAGTTCTGTGAGTTCTCTTAGTCACCTGCCTCCCTGAGGAGCAGTCTTCCGGCTTTTGACGTCTGGTGCTAAGGAATTGCCTCTTCCCTCTAATACGCCCTCTTTTCCCCCTGAGTCTGACTGTTAAGTCTTCTGAGACAAAACATCTTTAAAGCTACTCTCAAGATAAAGTAATCAAAGCGTGAAATTTGTTGCTTTTTTTAAATATGCAAACCATATGTTTACAAATGCAAATCGAATGTCTGATTAAATACATGCTAACCCTTTTCTCATCTCTTCCAGCTTTGAAGCCTGTAGCAGAAAAGCCTGTTTGTGGCTTACACTGCAGATTATGAAAGCAGTTTTTCTCCTAAAACTGTTGGTTCCTTGCATTCCCTCTCAGACTAAGCACTAAAAATCAAAGCAAAACTTGGTGCCTTCACAAAATATATGAATCAAAAGTGTAATGAGGAAATTGCTTCTTTAGTTTCTGATCACCCCAGGGCTGCAAATGCCCCAAGCATACTGTTTCCCAATCCAAAGGAAAGAACGTGAAGGACTCAATAGAGAGGTTTTGGATATTTTATTCCTACCACGATGGTTGGTGGCAGCAGGCTGGGATACAAGGAGGGCTGCCTCTTGCCTCCAAGCAGAGGGAGCACATAGGAGAGCTGCCGGCCCCCTGCACAGGCAGAGTTCTTCAGATGTTTTAAAAAACGTTTTAATTTGCTCTTTTTAGTTATGCGTGACAGTCAAATGTGTTTGGACATATTATACACGTGTGGACTATAACTTCCCACTCCTCTGGTTGTACATGATGTGGAGTTACACTGGCCGTGTAGTCATATATGAACCTAGGAAAGCTATGTCCAATTCATTCTACTGCCTTTTCTATTCCCATCCTCCCTCCTTTCCCTTCTTTGCCCTTTCTCTAATCCAGTGAACTTCTATTCTTCCCTCCCCCACCTGCTTATTGTGAGTTAGCATCTGCATATCAGAGAGAATATTTAGCCTTTCGTTTTGGGGGTTGGCTTATTTCACTTCGCATGATAGTCTCCAGTTCCATCCATTTACTGGCAAATGCCATAATTTCATTCTTCTTTATGGCTGAGTAATATTCTATTCTGTACATATACCACATTTTCTTTATTGATTCATCTGTTGAAGGGCAACTAGGTTGGTTCCATAGTTTAGCTATTGTGAATTGAGCTGCTATAAACATTGATGTGGCCGTGTTACTATAGTATGCTGATTTTAAGTTCTTTGGGTGTATGCTGAGAAGTGGGATAGCTGGGTCAAATGGTGGTTCCATTCCACGTTTTCTGAGGAATCTCCATACTGCATTCCAAAGTGGTTGCACCTGTTTGCAGTCCCACCAACAATGTGTGAGTGCACCTTATCCCCCACACCCTCGCCAACATTTATTGTCACTTGTATCCTTGATAACTGCCATTCTGACTGGAGTGAGATGGAGTCTCAGTGTAGTTTTAATTTGCATTTCTCTAATTGTAGAGATGTTGAACATTTTTTCATATATTTGTTGACCATTTGTATTTCTTCTTTTGTGAGGTGCCTGTTCAGTTCATTTTCCCATTTATTGATTGGGTTATTTGGGGGGGTTTGGTGTTTTTTGAGTTCTTTATATATCCTGGAGATTAATACTTTTTCTGAGGTGCAGGTGGCAAAGATTTTCTCCCATTCTGTAGGCTCTCTCTTCATGTTTGTGGTTGTTTCCTTTGTGGTGAAGAAGCTCATTGATTCTTTTTTTTTAGGTATTCTTTTTATTTATTGGTTCTTTTTAATTTTACATGACAGTAGAACCCATTTTGATATAATTATGCAGCATGGAATATATCTTTTTTTTTCACAATGTAGATTCACACAATTCATATAATCTTACACATACATAGGGTAATACTGTCTGTCTTGGTCTGCTATCTTTCCTTCCCCCACCCCCTCCACTTATTGATTCTCGATTTTACTTGTGCTTTAAGAGTCTTGTTGGGGAATTTGGTTCCTAAGCCGACATGATGGAGATTTGGGCCTACTTTTTCTTCTAGTAGGTGCAGGGTCTCTGGTTTAATGCCTAGGTCCTCGATCCACTTTGAGTTGAGTTTTGTGCAGGGTGAGAGGTAGAGGTTTAATTCCATTTTGCTGTATATGGATTTCCAGTTTTCCCAGCATCATTTGTTGAAGAGGCTGTCTTTACTCCAATGTATGTTTGTGGTGCCTTTGTCGAGTATAAGATAACAGTATTTATTTGGGTTTGTCTATGTCTTCTGTACTGTATCATTGGTCTTTATGTCTGTTTTGGTGCCAATACCATGCCGTTTTTGTTTCTGTAGCTCTGTAGTGTAATTTAAGGTCTGGTATTGTGATGCCTCCTGCTTCACTTTTCTTGCCGAGGATTGCTTTGGCTATTCTGGGCCTCTTATTTTTCCATATGAATTTCATCATTGCTTTTTATATTTCTATGAAGAACATCATTGGAATTTTAATTGGACTTGCATTAAATCTGTATAGTGCTTTTGGTAGCATGGCCATTTTAACATTATTAATTCTGCCTATACCAGAACATGGGAGATCTTTTCATCTTCTAAGGTCTTCTTCAATTTCTTGCTTTAGTGTCCTGTAGTTTTCATTGTAGAGGTCTTTCACCCCTTTTGTTCGATTGATTCCCCAATTTTTTTTTTGAGGCTATTGTGAATGGGGCAGTTTTCCTAATTTCTCTTTCAGCTGATTTATCACTGATGTATAGGAACACAATAGATTTATGGGTGTTAATTTTATATCCTGCTATTTTGCTGAATTTATTTATGAGTTCTAGAAGTTTCCTGATGGAGTTTTTTGGGTCTTCTAAACATAGAATCATGTTGTAGGCAAACAGGGATAGTTTGAATTCTTCTTTTCCTGTTCTTTTTCCTTTAATTTCTTTCTTCTAATTGCTCTGGCTAGAGTTTCCAGGACTATGTTGAATAGAAGTGGTGAAAGAGGGTATTCCTATTTTGTTCTAGTTTTTACAGGGAATGCTTTTAGAGGGAATTTTCTCCATTTAGAATGATATTGGCCTTGGGTTTAGCATATATAGCTTTTACAATGTTGAGGCCTATTCCTACTATCCCTAGGTTTTCTAGTGTTTGGAACATAAGTGGATGCTATATTTTGTCAAATTCTTTTTCTGCATCTATTGAGATGTTTTTGGAGGTGGGTACCAGGGATTGACCTCAGAGATACTCAACCACTGAGCCACATCCCCAACCCTATTTTGTTTTTTATTTAGAGACAAATAAATAACCTAACATTACATCTCAAAGTCCTAGAAAAAGAAGAACAAACTAACACCAAAAGCAGAAGACTTGAAATAATAAAAATCAGAGATGAAAGAAATGAAATGGAAACAAAAAAAATCCAAAAAATCGACAAAACAAAAAGTTGTTTCTTTGAAAAAATAAATAAAATTGATAAGTCCTTAGCCAAGTTAATGAAGAGAAAGAGAGAAATAAGTCAAATTACTAAAATTCATGATTAAAAAGCAAATCTCATGATAGACACTACAGAAATACAGACAATAATCAGAAACTATTTTGAAAATTTATACTCTAATAAAATAAAAATCTTAAAGACATTGACACTGAGTTGCTTAGAACCCCACTGTTGCTGAGGCTGACTTTGAATTCACAATCCTCCTGACTCAGCCACCCAAGCTGCTGGGATTACAGGCATGCGCCACCATGCCTGACTGCATCTATTGAGATAATCATGTGATTCTTGTCTTTAAGTCTATGAATGTGATTAATTATGTTTATTGATTTTTGGATATTGAACCAACCTTGCATCCTTGGGATGAACACCACTTGATTGTGGTGCACTATCTTGTAAATATGTTTTTGTATGCAATTGCCAGTATTTTATTAAGAATTTTTGCATCTATATTCATGAGGGATATTGGCCTGAAGTTTTCTTTCCTTGATGTGTTTTTGTCTGGTTTTGATATCAGGCAGGTACTAGCTTCATAGAATGAGTTTGGGTTTCCTCTTTTTCTACTTTATGGAATAATTTGAGGAGGATTGGTGTTAGTTCTTTTTTGAAAGTCTGGTAGAACTCAGCTGAGAACCTGGTCCTGGACTTTTCCTTTGTTGGTAGGCTTTTGATGACATCTTTAAGTTCTTTGCTTGAAATTGATCTGTTTGAATTTTCTATGTTCTCCTGATTCAATTTTGGTAAGTCATGTGTCTAGAAATTTGTCAATGTCTTCAAGATTTTTATTTTATTAGAGTATAAATTTTCAAAAGAGTTTCTGATTGTTGTCTGTATTTCTGTAGTGTCTATCATGAGATTTGCTTTTTCATCATGAATTTTATTGACTTATTTCTCTCTTTCTCTTCATTAACTTGGCTAAGGGCTTATCAATTTTATTTATTTTTTCAAAGAAACAACTTTTTGTTTTGTCGATTTTTTGGATTTTTTTTGTTTCCATGTCATTTCTTTCATCTCTGATTTTGATTATTTCAACTCTTCTGCTTTTGGTGTTAGTTTGTTCTTCTTTTTCTAGGACTTTGAGATGTAATGTTAGGTTATTTATTTGGTGACTTTCTATCCTTTTAATGAATGAACTCAATGCAAAGAACTATCCTCTTAGAATTGTCACAGAGATTTTGATATTTTGTTTTACTATTCTCATTTACCTCTAAGTATTTTTAATTTCATCCCTGGCTTCTTCTACTATCCATTGATCATTCAGTAGCATATTATTTAGTCTTCAGGTATTAGACTAGCTTCTATTTTTATTTAATCATTGATTTCTAATTTCATTCTATTATGATCTGATAGAATGCAATGTATTATCTCTATTTTTAGTATTTTCTAAGAGTTGTTTTGTGGCCTAAGATATGGTCTATTTTAGAGAAGGATCCATGTGCTGCTGAGAAGAAAGTGTGTTCAGTCTTTGTTAGATGTAATATTCTATATGTCTGTTAAGTCTGAATTATTAATTGTATTTTTTTAGTTCTATAGATTCTTTAATTAGTTTTTATTTGGAGGATCTATCCAGTGATGACAGAGGTGTGTTAAAGTCACCCAGTATTATAGTACTGGGGTGTATTCAATTCTTGAAATTGAGAATGGTTTGTTTGAGATATATAAGTGCTCCATTGTTTGGGGCATAAATATTTACAATTCTTGTGTCTTGTTGATGGGTAATTCCCTTAAGCAGTGTGAAATGTCTTTCTTTGTCCCTTCTTATTAACTTTGGCTTGAAGTCCACTTTATCTGATATGAGGATAGAAACTCCTGCTTATTTATGAGATCCATGTGAGTGATGTTTTATTTCCATTCTTTTACCTTCAGTCTGTGGATGTCTTTGCCCTATGAGGTGAGTCTCTTGGATAATCTTGTTGTTGAATCTTGCTTTTTAATACAATCTGCCAGTCTATGTCTTTTGATTTATGAGTTTAGGCCATTTACATTCAATGTTATTGTTGAGAAGTTATTTTTATTCCCAGACATTTTGATTTATTTCTGGCTTTTAATTTTAATTACTTTATCCTTTGATTGACTATTCTTCTAGTGTAGTTCCTCCCTTTGCTGGTTTCACTTTTATTTTTCATTTCTTTTTCATGAAATATTTTATTGAGTATGTTTTTAGTGCAGGCTTTGTAGTTGTGAATTCTTTTAACTTTTGTTCATCATTGAAGGTTTTTATTTCATCATCAATTGTGAAACTTAATTTTGCTGGATATAGGATTCTTGGTTGGCATCCATTTTCTTTCAGAGCTTGGTATATGTTATTCCAGAACTTCTTAGCTTTGAGGGTCTGAGTTGAGAAATCAGCTGAGATCCAAATTGGTTTCCCCCATACATAATCTGATTTTTTTTTCTCTCCCAGCCTTTAAAATTCTGTCCTTATTCTGTATGTTAGGCATTTCATTATAATGTGCCTTGGTGTGGGTCTGTTGTAATTTTGCATATTTGGGGTCCTATAAACCTCCTGTATCTGATTTTCCATTTCATTCTTCAGGTTTGGGAAATTTTCTGATATTATTTCATTGAAAAAATTGCCCATTCCTTTGGTTTGTGTCTCCAAAACTTCATCTATCCCAATAAATCTTAAATTTGATCATTTTAGGTTATCCCATATTTTGTGGAAGTTCTGTTCATGGTCTTAACATCTTTTATCCATGGTCAACTTTATTTTCAAGATTTTAGCCGAGCCGGGTGCCACACACCTGAAATCCCAGTGGCTCAGGGGGCCAAGGCAGTAGCATCGTGAGTTTTAAGCCAGCCTCAGCAAAAGCAAGGGGCTAAGGAATGCAGTGAGACTCTGTATGCAAATAAAATACAAAATAGGGCTGGAGATGTGGCTCTGTGGTTGAGTGCCCTTGAGTTCAATCCCTGGCACACACACACACACACACACACACACAAAATAAATAAATAAATAAATAAATAAATAAATAAATAAATAAATAAAAATTATAAATATTTTATCTTCATTGCCTGAAACTCTGTCTTCCACATGGGTCTGTTGGTGATGCTTTCCATTTAATTTGGTTTGTTGATTCCTTCATTTTGAGAATTTCTGCTTGATCTTTTTTTTTTTCAGAATTTCTCTTTTTTCTTCTCTTTTTTCTGGTGGTAAAATAGATGGAACTCAAGACACATAAGATATGAAGTGTATTTGGATACATTTACTGAACCAAAAACACAAAATTTTTCTTGGAAAGAATAGCCAACAGTGTACAAGGATTGCTTTCAACAAAATTCTCACCAGCATGTACTATTTTTTTTAATCTAATAACAGCCTTTGTAACTGGAATGAGGTAGTATCTTGTAGTTTTGTTTTGCATTTCATTGATGAATTAAAATATTGACCATTCTTTCACATGTTTATTAGCCATTTGCAGGTGGTCTTTTGAGAAGTATCTATTCAGATCCTATGCCAGTCATTAGGTTGGATTACTCTTTCTGTCTGTTAAGATTTTTCAGTTCTTCAAGTATTCTGGATATAGCTGGCAAATATTTCCCCCATTCTGTCCATTGTCTCTTTACTTTTTGATTATTTCCTCTGTTGTGAAGAAGCTTCATAGCTTGATGAATTTTTTTCTTTTTTCTTTTTTCTTTTTTTTTTTTTTTTTTTGGCAGTGCTAGGGATTGAACCCAGGGCCTGTCCTTGTGAGGCAAGTACTCGACCAACTGAGCTATATCCCCAACCCTGATGAAATTTTTTTTCAAGATCCCAACATGCTTTTCTTTATTAGTTGTATTTACAAATTACTATTTTTTTATTTTATTTTTTTATTTTTACAGAGTGCATTTTGATTCATTGTACACAAATGGG
>JAJEJO010040170.1:4059-20238 GCA_020662805.1 Glaucomys volans | reverse complement strand
GAATGTATCTAGTTTTTTTAAACATCAGTCATGTTTGCTTCAGTTGGGTTACTTGATCCATGTGCTGAACTCTGAGTTTCATTATCACTGTTCCCAGTTTACAAAGAAGCAAACTGAAGCTCAGAAAGTTTGACTACTGTACTCTCCTTAAGTGGCCTGACACATCTAAGTTTCAGCCATGAAACTGGAATTCAGGACTTCTAACACTCAGTCCTACATTCTTTGATAAAACACTATTGTTTGTGTTAGGTAAATGTCTATAGATAAGAAATTCATATGTAGTCTCAAGATTCACTTTGTCCTTGGAGAGCAATAATGCCAAATTTGCTATAGTCTTTTCTGGCTTTTAGCAATGTATTTCAGCAGAAATGGTCCTGTATGAATTCAGAAAATATCAGGTCATCCGATGTTACTACAGTACCTTTGTAAATCAATCTGTGAAATATGATGTGAGTGTAATATATTAGTATTTTTTACTTTTGAAGTTAAAAATTCAATCTGTAAGTCCAAACATTTGTACATGAAACAAGTGTTACTTGAGATTGTTGTTATGGAGTAAGAATTTTTTTGGCTGAGGTACTTTAAAAATTTTTAATAATGGCAGTTATCCTACAGGTAGATGTGACCCAGTTTCAATAACAGTGTGAAACAATGAAGCAGCAGGCTAAGTGACAGAAAAATTTGATTCTGGTACTTGCTAGGTAGCCAAAATAAGCTATCCCTTTTTAAGAATTTATATTAGGAGCTAGGCCTGGTGGCACACACTTGTAATTGCACTGGCTCTGGAGACTGAGGTGGGAGGATCAGAGTTCAAAACCAGTCTCAGCGACTTAGAGAGGCTTTCAACAATTTAGTGAGACTCTGTCTCAAAATAAAATAATAAAAATAAAAGACTATGGATGTGGCTTATTTGTTAAGTGCTCCTGGGCTCAATCCTCAGTATAAAGACAAAAACAGAACAAAAAAATTATGAACATATGGTCATAGTGTAGCATTCTGTATTGAGAGTTTAGTTTTAGAGTAGCTTAATTGAATGGTTAACACTATAGTCTGTGTTTTGCTTGTGGATCATCAGCTTGGCCTTACTCTAGTGAGGCTCTGCCTCTGGGGAAAGAGCAATCACTGCAAGGGCAGATGGGAATTCACTGGTGCACTCAGTGGAGAAATAGTCACCACAGGATGCAATTGGAATAATGCACATATGGACATATTGGAATTCTGTGCCACTTAAAACTGCTGCTCTGTCCTCTTTTACCCCAGGTCCATTAGCCAAAGGACACCCATTGATTGATGGTGTTTGTTCTAGAATGTGGGTTGGAAATGGTTCATAAGTTATGTTCAAAATGCTGCAAAGTGTAGGCACACTGACACCAATCATTTAGGAAGCAAATTTGTTGATTGCCTTTCTCTTGTGGTCAACTTATCCTATTTATAGAAAATATAATTTTCTGCCAACCACAGTGGTTGTTCTTATTTAAGTGCTTGGATATTTCAAGTGCCTTTTTTATAACCTGTCTTTAAAATCATTTCAAAATCTATTTTTATTGAAATCACCTCCACTTGAATGATTGTGTGTGTGTGTGTGTGTGTGTGTGAATGATTGTGTGTGTGTGTGTGTGTGTGTGTGTATTTTGTTGTTGTTCTCTGTGCAGGTCCTGACTTACTTTAGACCTCTAATTTGCTATGATTCCTAATCCTACAGAAGAAAGTTCATGCAAGCACATCCTTGATGGGCTATATCCTTTGTCAACCCAGTGTGATCCTAGGCAATTTTCTTACACAGTTTTTGCTTTCTGCACTGGGGTCATCAGATACAGACTGAATCTTGAAGGTAGCCTTGAAATTTTATTTAAGTATTAGACATTTTCCTATTAATCTGAGGAACTAGTTTGAATTTAAGGAGATAATTGAAACCACCTAACACATACACAATTATGTCTTAAACTTGTCAGTATTTCATCCGTTTGTATAATTTATATGCACAAACTGGTCTCAGGATGAAGAGCCCTGAGCTATCAACAATTTGCAGCATGATTTACTTTAATCTTGTTTGGCAAGTTGTCAAAAATTAATATTACAAGAGGATTTGATGGCAGTGATTCAACACCAAATTACAAGTCCAAGGTATGGTGCAGCTCTTGAAATTGGTTAAAGTATGTCTAAGAAAGGAAATGCTAAGGATGAAAAATGGTAAATAGGATATTTGAGCCAGGATGCCAGGATAATAGAATCCATTCCCAGAAAAAGATACTCTCATTTCTGCAGGCGGGAACTGGCACCAGCAGTGCTTGGGCTTCATGGTTCAATGCTGTTTTCCTCAGATGAACTCCATTTTCTGGATTCAATTAAATTTGATTAAATGACTAGTGTGAATGAGTAGTAGCACAATATTAGAAATATGATGAAAAGATAATAAATTAACCATCCTTGAATAACTCCATTAGGAGATAAAGCCAATATGCAATTTTAATAAAAACATGAGCCAGGAAGATAAATGAATCATTGCTAATATGATCTGGATAGGTGAGTGTAAAAAGATCAGGATGACAGTGATGAAGCTGGTAGATGGGAAGAAGTAATGGATAGAGAGAAGATTTGCTAACGGAGGGCATAGGCGGAAGTAATAGAAACCTGGGAGGTTACAGTGATTTGCCATCTCAGGCTGTGTAGGGATGGTGTCAGATAGGTTGTAGATCTGGGTTTCTGGAGCAGATAAAGATGCTTGAATCTCATTTTTCCTTAATAAACACATCTGTACAATGATTAGAATACTTGGAAACTTAGTTAATAGTTGTAACTCCAAGTTTTAGAATTGGAGAAGATAGAAATACAGATATCAAGCACTTGAAATGATCATAAGGTAAAATTAGATGGATTATTATTAGTATTAATTTTGGAACTTAAAAACTCTGGATTAGAATTTAGGCTCAGTATTTACTAGTTGTAGGAACTCAGTGTCATTATTTTTTACCTGTTCAAGTCTGATTATCTTATGTCTAAAATGAAGAAACTATTTCATGGGATATTGACTCATAGTAGGAACTAGTTGAATATTAATACTACACAATAATAATAACATTATTATTATTAATTATTCAATTTTGGAAGGTAGACATATAGATGGAAATATAGTGATCCATAATAAATAGTGTCCTTCAGATAGGACCTGTCTCAGAGTTCTTCAACTATAACATTCCAAGTGTTCAATAAACATGGAATAAATCAATGGAATCATATCTTTTCTAAGATCTTAGGTGTGAGAAATGAAGTGAAGTAACCTAGGATGATAGTCCAAAAAAAAAAAAAAAATGGACCAAACAGGGGCTGAGAGAAGGGTTTGCATGCAGATGGTTTATTTTGGAAAACAGCATGGAAGCATTGGAGAGAATGAGACAGGGAAATAGAAAAAGTGTTAAGCCGGTTACCTTTATCCATTGGCTCCTATCTACTAAGAGTCAGTAGTTTCCCCAAGGGTGTTAATTTCTTCATGTCTGCAGGAGTAGGTGTGCACTACAATAATGAAGCAGAGTTTCTTGAGTGTCACAAGGGCAAGCAATGGAACAGAGAGCAAGAGTTGTGCCAGTGGGAGGAGGAGGTGATCAGTAGAATCAAGCTGCTGTTAGGTTTTAATTGCCAGCAGCATTCTGTGGCAAAAAAAGGTAGGTTAAGAGGGTATGGGACAGCATGCACCTAGTGATTGATAACTAAAAATGATATTCATTTTGAAGTTTTTCCAGTGCAGAGTGACATGCTGTCTTCAGTCCACCCTCAATGGGGACTCCAAACAATGTGACTGAATTAATCCTTTTGGGCATTACAAAGAATCCAGAGCTGAGAAAAACACTCTCTGGTTTGTTTCTAATCATGTATGTGCTCACAGTACTGGGAAACCTACTCATTATGGTAACCATAAGTGCAAGTCCGAGTCTGAAGTATCCCATGTGCTTTTTCCTTGCCTCCTTGTCCCTCATGGATGTCACCTACTCTTCTGTCATTGCCCCCAAGTTGATTGTGGACTCCCTCTCTGAGAGCACTACCATCTCTCTCCAAGGCTCCATGACCCAGCTACTTGCAGAGCATTTCTTTGGTGTTGTGGGGATCGTCTTGCTCACTGTGATGGCCTGCGACCACTACGTGGCCATCTGCAAGCCCCTGCACTACACCAGCATCATGAGTCCTTGAGTGTGCCACCTGATGGTGGGAGGGGCCTGGGTGGGCAGATCCATGCACGCAACAATACAGCTTCTCTTCATGTATGGAGTACCTTTCTGTGGCCCCAATGTCATTGATCACTTTATGTGTGACTTGTTTCCATTGTTGGAACTGGCCTGCATGGACACCCATGTCCTGGGTCTCTTAGTCATCCTCAACAGTGGGGTGATGTGTGTGACCATCTTCCTCATCCTGCTTGCCTCCAAGGTGGTCATCCTCTGCTCCCTGAGGTCTTACAGCTCTGAAGGGAGACACAAAGCCCTCTCCACGTGTATCTCCCACCTCACGGTGGTGGTGTTGTTCTTTGTGCCATGTATTTTCTTGTATGTGAGGCCTGTGGTCACTTACCCCATAGACAAGGAGATGGCTGTGTCCTTTACCATGGTTGAACCAATGTTAAATCCCTTGATTTACACCTTGAGGAATGCGGAGGTGAAAAGTGCCATGAGGAAACTATGGGTGAGGTGAGGGACCCTGGTTGTCACTAGATTATATTGCAAGCAATGGATTTTCCTTACAAAGTCAGTGGAGTCTTAATCCCCAGATAACTCCAATCCACTGGGCATAGGTAACCCAATGCATCATTTTATTTTATTTTATATCATTTTATTTCATTTATTGGTTATTTTAGTTACACATGACAGCATAATCCATTTCTTAGAAAACAAGATACTTGCCAGGTGCAGTGGCTCATGCCTGTAATCCCAGCAACTCGGGAGGCTGAGACAGGAGGATCACAAGTTCAAAGCCAGCCTCAGCAACTTAGTGAGGCCGTAAGCAACTCACACCCTGTCTCTAAATAAAATACACAATAGGGTTGGGGATGTGGCTCAGTGGCCGAGTGTCCCTGAGTTCAATCCCTGGTTCCAAAAAAAAAAAAAAAAAACATGATACCAAAGTGTCCTGTCCAACCATGATATGCCTCCAGGACCTCACACAGGTATATTTTGCACTGCCTCACCTTCTCCAAAAGCCAGCAGGTACACTTTTAAATTAATTTTTATTTTGAACAACCCTAATCTTCCAAAGTTTAGGTTTTTTGATTTTTCCCCTTTTTTGAGAGGATATTTTCTGAAGCCTTTGTTTGGTTGGCTCCTTGACTCTTTTTCTTCTTTATTTTCAAATGAACTCCTGCCTGAAAAGAAAGGAGGTATTTCCTGATGACTTTCCTCAGTCCTTCCCTTAGCCGTCCTCCACTGCTTCTCCCAGGTTGTACCCTGAACATCCACAATGAAAACTATACCTTACAACACTCCTTGAGGTTCATGTTCTGTTACCCCCTCCCCAATTCATAATCCTTGTCAATGCAGGGTTTGTTTTCATTCCTTCATGCTGCAGCCCCAGTGGCTAGGACACTCCTGGGCTCCCAGAAAGTGCTTAATAAACATTATTGATGACTCAAAGTCCAAATGACACATAGAAGTTTAAACATATTTGGAAATAAACATAAAGAGAGGGGAGGACAAATATGTATAAGCACTTTAGGGTTTAGATTTTCCCCAGGTGGCATGCTGCCAAATGTCTCATTTGGAATCACTTTTTCTTTGCTAATGTCCTGTTGAATATAAAGGTCACTGTATGTCAAAATTCTCAACTACCTCTTGCCATTCTTCAGAGAAGCAAGACAAGTTTCACTTGTGGTCACCTCAGGATGTGTTAAAATCAAGTGTCTATATCTTGAAGTTATATATTCTCTAAGGACTATATATATATATATATATATATATATATATATTTATTTAGATGTTTACTAAGTAATTGATTGATTGGTTTTACTGGTTCCTTTTTAGTTATGCATACTTATACCTATTTATTTACCTATGGGAAAATGATTTTTATGTTACCTTCAAGATACTATGTCCAAATCTAAAGGATATTCATTTTCTCCAAGGTTCTTCTATGAAAAAGACTAGGACAACACTGATGCTGTTTCAAGTCACCTCCCTTGATGAGGTACATGAGAATCCTAATGTTCTAGCATAATTTAATAAACTGTTTTCTTATGAAAGCAAAAATGCATGGTATATATAAGGACAATAATTTCTACATGAGTTATGTTTTCCAATAAAGCAACATTTAAATCCAATATTTTTAGTTTGTAAAAAAAGTGTATGTGTAATAGGCATCTAGTGCTAATAATCCCCAAATGTATTTATAACTTCAAGATTCAATTGTTCATTCAAAGATAGTTGTTGAGTTTCTGTGAAGTTTAGATACTTTGCTAGGAGCTGGATTACAGCAATGAATAGGAAAACTCACCTTCCTTGTGTCTCAGATCTTATATGTTAGTGTCAGAGACAGACAACTTATGAAAATGAAAATTGAAGTCATAGAACCATCACACGATTAGATCATTTTAATAGAGTAGTGAGAAGGTGACTGGGGAGCTTTACAGAGGGAGGAAGGGGGCTTTCTGAGAGGAATTTTTTATCTTAAATCTGAATGATGAGAACAATCATCCTCAAACATATCCTTGAGAAGAGAAAATGACATGCAGAGTGCGGCCTGAAGGGAAGAATGTGCAAGTAATCAGTGCACTGCAGTTGGGTGGGGCTGTGGTACAAGGTGAGAGAGGAAAGGCAGGTCAGGCCCTGGTAGACAATACTATTAGCTTTTAATCCTTAAGTTAAAACAGAACAATGGCATCAAAGACTCTATTAGACTACAATTAAAAATCATATTTTACATGAATTTATAGGTGAATTTAAAAAGCAGCATAAAAATCTTTGTACACAGCTTTCACTTACCCTTGTGGTATCATTAGTAGAACATAATGTTTACTGCATGACAGCAACATATTGAAATTAAATACCTAGATTAATTTTATATTTCTTTACTTGTCAAGGAAGAAAAACATTATCCTGATACTATGATAATTGATCTACATAACAGTATGTAGAGTGTTTTCTAAATTTGATTACAGAATTAAAGTGGTAAATGAGATCCCTAATCTTATGTATTTACAAACCACTTGAAAAATTTTAAGTGTCAAATGTAGGACCAGAATCTACATTTTTTTCTATTACCATGACAAGAGCTCTTCTGGTATTTAAGGTTGAAATCTTTATGAACTTTTAGATTCCAAAAATTTCTTGTCCTTCATGTCCTATAGATCCCCCATATTAATTCACATTAAATAGTTTTACTCAGTAAATGTATCACTTAGCAGCTCAATACTTTACATTTTCCAACACATTGACTTCTAAAACAAATCTTAATTTTTCATAGTAATTGGCTCTTACCAACAATAGTTGCTCAACCGTATAATCAACCAGGCATGGTAGTGCATGCCTGTAACTCCAGCAGCTCAGGAGACTGAGGCAGAAGGATCACTAGTTCAAAACCAGTCTCAGTGAAAGTGAGAAGCTAAACAACTCAGTGAGACCCTGTCTCTAAATAAAATAGAAAATAGGGCTGGAGATGTGACTCAGTGGTCAAGTGATCTGAGTTTTAATTCCAGTAGCCACACCCCCCAAAATATGATTGTCTGTATATTAAAATTTGAAAAACTCAATACTATTTATGATATAAATGTATCAAAAAGTAGAAATAAAAGAGCACTCTAGACATTGGAGGAATAATCTTTATATAAATAAAAAGGGCACACATGAAACTTAATGGTAAGGATTCGGATTTGGATATGAGGTGTCCCCCAAAGCTCATATGTAAGACAATTCAATACCATCCAGCAGGGAAGTAACAAGATTATGAGAGCAGTAACCAAATAGGTGTATTAATCCAATGATATGGATTAACTTGGAGGTAACTCTAGGCAGGTAGTTATTAGCTGGAGGAAGTAGGTCCCTGGGAGCATGCCTTTGTGTTGATATTTTACCTCTGGTGTGAGGAACTGTCTGCTTCCTAATTGCAATGTCCCTGAACTGCTTTCCTCCACCATGACCATTCACCATGATGATCTGCCTCATCTCCAGCCCAGACCTGTGGAGTCAACCATCTATAGACTGAAACCTCTGAAACCAGGACCCCACAATAAACTTCTTATCCTCTCTGTCATTTTTATTCACAGTGGCAAAAAAATGCTAAAACAGCAACTCTTAGAAGGACTTGCCTCATATTTTATTGAGAAAACTTAAACCATCAGAAAAGAACTTCTACACACACCAATAGCTGCTTCTATTTATATGCCAGCATCTGATCACTTAGGTCCTACCTGAGGCTGCATGTGAATCATCTGTGTCCCACTTCAGAGCAAGTGAAGCCGCTTGACTTGTGCACTGGACTTAGGTTTCTCCTAATTGCTTACACAAGGGCATTGATCCAACACTTGCTTTAATGTTTCTTCTTTCATTTCCATTTCATTTTCCACTGGATCATTTATTTTAGAAAGAAATCCATCTCTTATCTTAAAAAAAATCTTCCTGTGACCCCATTTCCTTCATCAGATACTACCCTGTGTCCTCTCCTTTGCAGCAAAACTCAAGAGATCTCCATAGTGCTTGTCTCTCATCTATTTTTCTACAGGCCCTTTTCAGTAATGCTTCATTGTCTAAGGTTTTCTGAAAGTCTCTTTGGAAGAATATCAAATGAGTCTGATGTCATTAAATTTAATAGTCATTGCTCATTTATCACCTTACACAATATAGACCATTAACAATTTTTAACCTAGTTTTTCTTTACATACTATCTTAACAAGAATAAGATTCTCAAATTAATATCTCCAGCCTAGACTTATTTCTTGATGTGATGATGTGGAAATCCAACCTTCTCCATGACATTCTCCTTGGAACAGATAATTTCTCACACTGAAGGAGTCCAAGGCTGTCCTCCTGGTTCTATATTGATCCCCAAGCCTATTCTACCTCAACATTTTATGTCAGTTGATGGCACATTTGGTCTATATCATGTATAATATCCAGTCTATCAGGAAACCCTGTGGACTCATCTTTCAACATATATCCCCAATTCAACCTCTTCTAATGACTTTTAGAGCCATCACCTAGTTCCAAGTCACCACCAACTTTCACTTGAACTATTGCCTACTCCTCCCACTTTTATCTCAGCATCCCCTGCTCTTTTATTTGATCCTCAGAAAAGTACTCAGAGTTGTCTTTCAAACATTTAAGTCAGGTTACATCACACTTTATGACACTCAGGATAAAAACCCTTACAACCATTTAGGTTCTGATAGTCAACATATGGCTAACACTTTCTCTCTTTGAACTGCTCTCTTACAACTGATCCCTTGACAATTTTATTGATAACTTTGGCAACTTTCTGGTTCTCCCATATTATTCTTTTTGTTTGTTTGTTTGTTTTAATTTTGTCATGGGAAATTGAACCCAGGGTGGTTTTCCACTGGATCACATCCTTGGCCCTTCTCATTTTTTATTCTGAGACAGGTCATTACCAAGTTTCTTAGAGCATCACTAAGTTCTTGCAGGTGGCCTCAAACTTGTGATTCTCCTGCTTTAGTCTCCCTGGGTTGCCTGGATTATAGGTGTGCACCATAGTGAGTTTATGCTCTTAAGGTAGGGCTTTTACATAGACCATTCTGTTGTCTACCTACAATGCTGCCCCTGCAACTGTCTGCATGACTAACTCACTAAATGTTAATTGATTGGAAGAGAAAATATGTTAGACAGTTCTTCTCTTAGACCTAGGCCAATGGGACCTGACTCTATATCTCGAAGTAACTTTAAGGAAACTTTCAAAGTTCTCATGAAGCACTTGGTATTGGGCAGTGACTTCTCATGCAGTATCTCAGCCAAGACCCAATTGCTTGAATTGCTTCCTTTTGTATTTTGGAGTATGTGTTAGTCATCTTTTAATCACAGTAGGCAAAATATCAGGTGATAACAATGAAGAAAGTGTTTATTTTGGCTCATGGTTTCAGAGGTTTTGGTCCATGGTCCACCACCTCCACAGTTCTGAGCCTGAGACAATGCAGAACATCATGGTGGAAGGGCATGGTGTAGGAACACTGCTCATTTCCTGGCATCAAAAAAGCAAAGAGAGAGAGAGAGAGACCAGAGACAAGAAATATTTACCAAGGGCATGCCCCAGTGACCTACTTCTTCGAACCATGCCCCACTTGTCTATAGTTTACATTTTCTCCCAATAGTCCATTCAAGTTATTGATCCACTAAGTATTAATCCACTGATAAAGTTAGAACCTTAATAATATAATCATTTCCACAGCCCCATCTGTGGATATTGCTGTTTTAGGGATCAAATGTCCAATACATAAGCTTTGGGGGACATTCTATATCCAAACAATATAGGGTGTTTTCCAATATTATATCCCACCCATGTGGTCTACCAAATGTCTTCAGGAGTTCTTGCCAGTTATGGTTTGGATACAAGGTGTCCCCAAATAACTCACGTGTGAGACAATGCAAGAAGGTTCAGAGAAGAAATTTTGGGTTAAAAGAGTCTTAACCCAATCAGTGTATTAATCACCTGTTGGAATTAATGGAGTGGTAACTGAAGGCTGGTGGGGTGTGAGTGGAGGAGGTGAAGCATTGGAGACATGGTTTACGGGTATATATTTCTATCTGGCAAGTGGAGTCTCTCTCTCTCTCTCTCTTTCTTTCTCTCTCTCTCTCTCTGCTTCCTGATCATCATGTGAACTGCTTCCATCTCCCACACTTATCTGCCATGTTGTTCTGCCTCACCTGGGGCCCAAGGAATGGAGACAGCTGCCTGTAGACTGAGATCTATGAAAGCATGAGCCCTCGAATAAACTTTTCCTCCTTTACGATTGTTCTGGTTGGGTCTTTTAGTCACAGCAGTGAGAAAGCAAACTAAAACACCACTGCACCTATGAAGTAATACCAGATCATATGGTCAGAATCATTGCTCATGGATAGCTTATTATTTCTTGATATGATTGCACTATATGGGTTGCTAGACTGTTATTGATATATACATTTTGGGACGCATAGGATAGTTCAAGGTTCTGGGCTACAAATGGTCATTTATTCTCTTAGCATTGGTCAAGTTTGTGGGTTCTCATGAACTTTTGCCTGTTTTTACTTAGAATGCAGTGTCAACATCCAGACCATAGAAGGTGGTGGGAGTGTAGCAGGCATTATTTATCCTATGTGTCCCTACTATAGGCACTAAGGGAAGTCACCCCAGCCCTTCCACAGTCCCTATGGAAGGATCACACACATCTCTGGGGATGGTTGTGCTTATCACCTTCAAGTACTTTCAGTATCATTTTTCTGCAATGCTGACGTGCACCTCTCTCCTCATCTTGAATTGATGTGCTCTTTGGTTTCCATTGGACATGATGGTATTTTGCATTCCTGTGTTCTTCAGTTATGGTGATGAGGAATGTAGCTTATGTGAGTTATACCATTTTTGTTTTTTTATTTATTTTTCATATCAGCAGCTTGGTCTTTTCGTCTAAGACCTGCTGGTGGCAGTGCTTGGAAAACAGGTATGTGGAAAAAATTTTTAAAAAGGAATGCATTCTAGGAATGTGATTATGAACGAACAAATTCAAGGGAAAACAACGACAGAAAATTTGTAGTTCTATACTTAAAAAATAAGAGTCTTTAAAATTTAGCATGACCTAGAAAGGAATTCATATATGTCATGTTAACTTATCATTATATTTACATTTGTAATCACTGCCAAGAAAATATCTTTGAGGGGACTTGGAAGTTGGCAGCATTAGAAGTAGGTTTTATGTCCCAGCTCTTCTGCAGTTCAGAATCAAAACAGCTGGAGAATAGCTACTCAGTGAGGTGGGTGATGGAGGAAATGTACTAAAGTTCGATTTGGGTAGTCAGAGAGTTGGAGAGACTCAGAGTCTCTGCTTACTGGACTAAAGAGTGAGAAAATGTTAATCAAATCTGAACTGGCACCACAATCAGTGCCAGGGCAGGTCAGAGAGGAGGGGTTGCACAAAGAAACAGAAAGATAGACACAGTTGACAAAATTATGACAAACAGTGGCAGAAGGCGAAGTCAGTCTGGATTCAACTGAATCCAGATATGAATAACACTGTGTGAGAGATACTCCACTTTTTCTTTTTTTCTCCTTTTTTTATTGGCAGTCCTGGGGATTGAACTCAGGGCCTTGTGCTTGTGCTTCTGAGGCAAGCACTCTACCAACTCCACTTTTCCTAGTTTTTATGTGGATACCTGTGGCACAAAAAAATCCTGTTGAGGATCCCTAAGTTTGCACCTTAGGAAAAATATAATTCCCTGTATCTTTGCCTCCTGGATATAACAGCACTTAGTATGACTGAAGAATAACCTGTTAGCAGGGTATCTGAATAATTTATGCACTGAAATCACTGCAGCCCTAAAGCAAGCAAAACCTGCTGCCCAAAAGAGGGGATGGAGCATGGCCCACTCTCATGCCCAGGTGCACAATTTCCTAATACACCAAGGACTCCCAAGTGCACAGAGAGTGCCCTTCCCATGCCTACCTACATTCACTCTGCTGTTTAGGGAATGCTCTGGCACCAACACCTCTGCAACTCAAGGGGTCCCATGAGTTCTTGGACCAGTCACTGAATTTTCAGAACCACCCAGGTCTGCACTGGTGCAAATACAAGGGTATTGATCGTTCAATTAACACTGAGACTACAGTAAATATCTCTGCTCACCAAGAAATCCTTCTGAACACACAAAACTTCTGCCTGTAGGTCAGTGAAGGTGTATAGCCAGCAAAACAATGCCTAGTAGGGGAAACAGAGAAAGTGGTTCTCTACCACCCATGTACACAGGCTAGCCTTCACACACTAAAGGATTCTGAGTGTGCACAACGTACCACCAACATACGTGTCAGAGAGAGTTCACTGTAGGGGACATTGTTGCAACATCTCCTCTGCAATAACTGGGGGCCCACAGGATCCCAGGGCCAGCATGGAGCCTTTGGAGCCATCTAGATCTGCACCAGAGGAGAATGGGGTGAAGTCTTTTTGATCAATCCAGTTCTTGGTGCTTCTCACTGTACATGAAGGGAATGCAAGAGCAAACAAAACTGCTGCCTGCACCAAAGAGGATCCAGCTTTCAGGCTGGAAGAGCATAGCCCCCGGGGTGGCCTGCTGGCTCACAGGAACACAAACAGACATCTAGAAATGCCTATGTTCATACCAGATAGAGGAAGTGGAGGAAAGACCAGAAGTGCAGGCTACAGTGACTGAACTTTGCAGTTTTTGAAGCAAGATCCTAATCCTGGAAAAAACAAATACAGAACCACCACTTCAATGTTGAGTACAGTGGTTGGAATTTTGTCTCCCCACCCATCCCACCACACCCAGAAGCCATTCAGAGGGTATGTAGGGAAGGTTGGACATTGCTTATGCCTCTGACACCTATCGGATTTCAGGTCTGGAAGCACCTGAAAGAATATATGTTAAACACCTTGGCCAGGGGAATGTTTAATATTTTTCAATGTGTTTTTTATTTTGTCTGTTATTTTCATACTTTTGCATAATTTAAGTATTTAAAAAAATTTTCACTTCTATTTTTTCTTCTTTCTGATTTGTAGTCTTAACAATTGTTTTTATTTGTTTATCCCTTCCATTCCACTTCCCTACCCAAACCTTTTTACCCCTTCTTTTTTCTCCCTTCATTTCCCTTCCCCCCAAATTTTAAAATATCAGTTTAAAATTTTTTATGTTATCTCATTGCAATAGATGATTTAATATAATCACTCCATCTTTCTTCTCTTTGGTTAATACAATGGAAAAATCACTTTCAGCACATTTTTATTTTATGTTGATATATGTTTGCTTTTGAGCTTTAGCTGTTCCTGTTGGCTAACCTATCTTCTAAAATTGGAACTGGGAATTGAACACAGAGCTTTGAACACCTGGAGTGTGTGCTTACAGGCTAACATAAACCCAAGTTCCAGAAGACATCATAAAGAAAAAATATTCTCTCTCTCTCTCTCTTTCTCTCTCTCTCTCTCTCTCTCTCTCTCTCACACACACACACACACACACACACACACACACACTTGCATACACACTAAACCCTCACATAAAAGTACTAGAGAGATATCCATCCAAAGAGAAGATCATATTTCAACATATAAAAAAGAAAGCAAGTGAAAAAAGGCAATAATATGCCTCCAAAAGCTCAAAATTCCCCTCAACTTAAGTTCAGAGATAATGAAATGTATGGAATGTCAGATGAAGTATTCAAAAAGTTGATTGTTAAAATGATCAATGAATTAAAAGGTCTAAGGAAAAAACTAAAGAAGGAAATACAGGATATGAAAGACCATTTCAATAAAGAGTATCTGAAAAATAATCAGAGAGAAATTCTGAAAATAAAAATTTCAATTAAGCAAATAAAAAACTCAGTGGAGAGTCTCACCATCAGACTAGGTCAAGCAGAAGAATGACTATCAGGAATGGAATATAGATGCAATAATTAAAACACTCAGACAATATTAGGAAAAATAAATAAGAAACTATGAACATAATATACACGGACTCCAGGACAACATTAGAAAGCCAAACTTAAAAATCACAGGCCTTGAGAGTTACACATGAATGAAATACAACACTTATTCACTAAAATCACAGCAGAAAACTCCCCTAGTCTTGGTGGAGATGGACTTCCCATTACTGGAAACATTTACAATTCCAAAGAGGACATGAAGAATCAAAAGATTCTTCAAGAAGTTTACACAGAAAAAGAAGATAAAAATCACCAAGACAAAATGAGAAATAATAAACTACATTAGAGAAATAGATAAGTTAATAAGAATTAAGGCTAATTCGAACATGATAAATAAAACAAAATTATAGTAAGTAATACATAATAACACTAAAATGCATGTTCTTAATCTATTAGAATATAGGCTAGCAGATTATAATATAAGACTTAAATATATGTCATCTCCAACAAACACATTTCACAGGCACACATATTCCCAAACTCAAAGTGAAAGGATATTAATGATATTCCATGTAAATGGATCTAAATGCAAGCAGGAGTAGCTGTTCTAATAACAAACAAAGCAGATTTGAAGTCAAAAGAAATCAGAAGGGACAAAAAAGGTCATTACATATTAATAAAAGAAATAATTCAAAAAGAAGATGCAATGATTATAAATACTTATGCTCCCAAAATTGGGGAACATAATGCATTAAATAAACATTACTAGATGTAGAAGAATTGATAGACCCCAATACAATAATTTAGAGAATATCAATGTACCTCTTTCACTAATAGATTACAAATGGAAAATCCGCAAAGCTCTATCATATTTAAGCCTTATTATAGATAAAGTGAACAGGTCAGACATGTATAGACTATTTAACCCACTAAAAACTGAATACATTTTCTTTTCACTTACCCAAGAAACTTACTCCATGATTTATCTTACATAATATGATAAAACAAGCCTTAGCAAATGCACAAATGTACTGAAATAATCTCTTGCATTTTTTAAATATCGTAATAAGAAAAAATAAGAAAATCATAAAAAATAAGAAAAACTACAACAAGAATAATTACAGGAACTATGCAAATGAATGGAAATTTAACAATATACTTTGGAAAGATGAATGGGTCATTAAGACATCAAAATGAAAGTTTTAAAATACCAATAATTAAACAAAGAAGGAAACAACTTCTGGGTCTCTAGGATACAGCAAGGGAATGTTAAGATGAAAATTTAGAACTGTGAGAGTCTGCATCAAGAAAGTGAGAGAGAGAGTGCTAGCTCAAATAAGAAATCTTAAGTTCTTAGAAAAATTAGAACTGTCACTAATGAAATACAAAGTAAATATTATTTAGTTAGTTCTTTGAAGAAACTCTTAACCATGTTGAAAAGTATGACCCAAGACTAAAAGGAAGGCCCAAATCAATAAAATTGGAGATAAAAATGAGAACATTATAACAGACAGCATTGAAATCCAGAGAATCATTGAAGAGCACTTTGAAAATGTTTATTCCAATCAATTGTATAACCTACAAGAAATAAACAAATTTCTAGAAACATATGACCTACCAAAACAGAAACAAAAG
>JAJEJO010040163.1:0-25757 GCA_020662805.1 Glaucomys volans | reverse complement strand
CAGGGATGATACAAAACAATTCCAAATCCCTTTATTTACCAATCCATGAAAACACCAATAATGCTAAAGCACATCACCCCATGGAATTTAAGGTGTAATATATTAACTCTAATTGTTAGGGTCGAGACACCTACCACCCGCAAAGGAAGACTCCAAGAGACCTTCTCATGCAACACGCACAGGGTTTATTGTCCAAGCATGCTTGGGGCTCCCTACATGTCCTAACAGCAGGACGGAGGCAGAGAGCCCCGAGCCAAGTACGGCAAGCTTTTTATAACAATAAGCAAACGGGCAGTTTCCTTGGGTGAACAACTTATGGATTTACAACTTATGGATTCACAGCTTATGGATTTACTAGCAATTTGGTGATGTTTACACAAGGTTAGCTGAGCAATTTATGGTTTCACTAACAACCTGGTGATGTTTACACAAGGTTAGCTCCCAAGCTCAGTTCCCCTTATCTGTATTAGTCACAGAATTACAACAAGATGCAGGTGGGGGTCTCATTATCTTTTCTGGGCCATTTTCTGGCTTCTTTTAGTTAACCTTCTCCTACCATTTAACTCTTTCATGTCCTTTAGCCTGAGCGACTCTTACAAATTTACTTATTTTATTGTTATTTTATTGTTATAACCAAGATCAGACAAGTATTTTGAATAGTATTTGCCATCTCTTTCCTGTGGAAAAGTCCTAAAAAAAATTGATATTACACATTTTATAGACATCAACATTTTTTAATACCTTCATTTATTTACCAAATTTAAATTGAACCTTTTTAATCACGTGAATCAAATATAAATGGATCCAGTTTTCCTTTTAGCGCTATGTTAACTTCTAATATCATGTATGTGAATTTTGGACACAATATACACTTAAACAAAGACCTTATAGGTTTTTCTCCATTGCAATGTAACAAGATGTTCAAAAATCTACGTTGTATACTCGGCCAGTTGTTAGTTTATGAGCTCAACAAATATTGGCAAATAAAACACTCTTTTGGTTTTTTTTCCCTTGGGTTGGAAATTGGTCTCCTACTGGATTTTTTGCTTCCCCTATTATCATTTCAATTTAAGTTCTACTTGAGATTTAGTTCCAGGAGAAACCTGATATCTCAGACTCTTATCAGGACAGGGTTTGAATGCTTAAGAGCTCTGTAACAGGCTTTTGTTATTCCTCCTGGGTGGAGGCATATGTCATTTACATATGGTAAAACAATTTGCTGTGGGGGTGCTGTAACACTGGAGGAGGAAGGTTGGACCTAGTTCCTCCTCCCCCTCTGGAGGGCAAGATGGTGGGTGCCCTCAGCCATCTTCTCCTTCCCTTGGCCCCTGGCTTTTGGCAGAGTTACCTGAGTCTCCAGAGATTGGTAACAGCATGAGCTGCATTTAAGTCAGGTCTGGCCTTTGCCCTCAAACCGGTGCAGCCTCTCCTGGTTCCCGAACTAGCTGAAAGGCTATGCTTAAGCCATAATCCACATTTGAATATAAGACACCAGGTCCTGAGGGTGTGGCCACCCAATGCCCTGAGGGCACCAATCAACCTTGAAACCGCCCCAGAGGGCAGCTACTAGTCAGTCAGCCACATGGCCAAATGGGCCATTTTGATTCACAAAACTTTAAGTTACACCCATTAACAAAAGCTCAGTAGTCAGCAGCACGTTCTTGGAAGTCCTGAAAAGGATCTACAAAACAAGTTAGAACAGTGGGATTCATGGGTGACTGATCCTGTCCCGTAGTAGACTGTCCTGGAGAGAGATGCTACGTAGAAAGCAAAGCCACAACACAGAAAGCACACATGGCCATGAACCAGACTAACAAGACAAATACAGACAGACAACAACTGGAGTAGGCCCTGCAGGAAGGCCTATTAGATTAACATTTACAGGGAAAACTTGTGGGGGGTTTTGGGCATTGTCTGGAACCCTGTTCCTTTGTAGCCAAAATTCTTATCCCGTTGTTCACAGAGGATCCCATAGGCCTCCAGCCATGGAGAGCTGGGTGACTCTGCTACGGGATCTGAGAATTCTATGCTCTGATAAGGTGGCAAGGAGGGGTCAGGGGCAGCAGTACCCTCTGTGATGTAGGCACAAAGGCCGAGCGCTTCACTTCCTCCTGTGAGGCCGCAGCCTCCTCCTCCTGCTCTTTACTGACGCCATGTTGTGGCAGAGTTTGCATTCCTATCTTTTTGGACCCCTTCTTTTTCAAGACATGTCCTCCAGCTGGGCAGCCAAGGCCTAGGGGGGTCCCTCTCCCACGGGAGGTGATCCAACCCCCTGCAAGCAACCCAGAAGGGCTGGCATCACTGGGTAGAAAGTACACGGAGGTTGGTCTCCTATTTGTGCTTCCCATCTTTGTGCCTGCCGTAATACTTGTCGCCGGCATTCAGCGTACCATGTACTATCAGAATTCCTCCATGGGCAAAGACTTATTACTAGTTCCCAAATGTGACTAAGTTCTTTATCATCTACCTTTATCTGTCTACTGCACAGCAAGGCCTGCAGACTGGCCACTTGGCTTGTCCGCAAAGCCGAGGGTGAATTACCCATGTAGCTTATGCTGTGCAGGTCACTCACCGGGGATCACCTCACCCTCTGCTGGAGGGAGGAAGATGAGTGCAGATCACTCACCTGACTTGGGCTTACCTTACCCTCTCGCAGGGGTCCCTGTTCGGGTGCCAGAATGTTGTAAAGTGGAACAGGAGCGGCCTGTGGGGGTGAGGAGGGTGAGTGCGACAGCACTAACACCACGCTTGGAACTCGGGTTCTGAAGACCAGGCTCCGTTTAATGCGGAACAAGCAAGCTTATATAGCAGATATTCACTAAGTACAATTACCAATAGCTGTTAACGCCCCCGTGCCATGCTCCCAAGCCATGCTCCCAAGCATGCTCGTGCTAGCCTCATGATTGGCTTGTGATCAGACCAATTACGGGAAGAGAAAGCGCCTGAGCTCTGTACCCTCAGGCACTCCTACACAGTGGGACAGGCTGTCAAGACGCCAGAGTCAGTACCCAAGATGACCTTCAAGGCACCAGGCTTTACTGAGAATCGTTTATAAGAAGGTCCAGTGGTTACAGCCTCCCCTGCCCCTCACACTTTGAAAGCTGGCCTCCTCTCCATCATGGGATTTGCCCAGCAGCAACCAGCTGGTGAGTGGTGTGTGTTCTTCCCACAGGGCCCTCAGTTCTGCTCGGTTCTGCAGTTGCCACTGCCAGCAGGCTTCTCTGTCAAGCAGAGAAGCAGGGGATCATTGGCATCTGCTCTCTCAGTCTGCTGTGTGAGCCACATCCCAAGGAGCAGCAGCCCTGGCCTGTGTGCAAAATGCAACTTTCTGCAGATGACATTCACTTGTCCTGGTTCCCAGTGTACTTGAGAGTGAGCAGGGCCCTTCCAGATGGTACCCACCTGCACACTCCAGCCCAGGCTACTCTCCCATTTCCTTAGCTCAGCCAGGCTTTGGGGAATGGAAAGGTGACACTTAGGGACATGTTCTATTGTCCCCCTTTTCTTGAAGGATGATCTAGTCTGGGACAGGAGAGATTCTCTGATGTGGGAAACTGGAATGGCCAGTTTACCCTAACTCACCTAATTCCCCAGTAAGAACAGAGTCTGGTGGAGGCTGCCCTGATGGGGCTTGGGCTACTGCCCAGGTGACATCTGACAGGGAGTGTGTTGACTGCAGTTCTACCAGGCAGCGAAGCCCTCAGTGGCTCACAAATGCAGAAGTAGAGAAGTCTGATATTCACACAGGTGCTTGCAGCAGGCAGGGCTGGGCAGGGTTGGTCTTAGGAAACTCATTTCCATGTAATTTCTGAGTGCCGCCAAGATGACGTGAAGGGGGGAGAAGAAAACTGCCCCCCCACGGTGCAGATCTCGTTCTCCCATGGCTTCCCCCCTCCCCTGCCACCTGCTCAGCTCTGAGTGCACAGGTTGATATTCCAAATCTCACTCTGGGGCTTTGCTTCAGTTTATATTTTAATGTTTTATCGAGCAGGTGAGGCTGGATTTGTGGCTGCTGGTTTGGTCACAGCATCTCAAAGTTAGCAATGTTCTATTTACTTGCCTGATCTTGGCCTTTGGGCACCGTGTGAAATGAGGGGACCAGAATGTTGTGCAAGGGGACAATGAGCTGGTGACATCCTGCAGAACTGTGTGTTTGTTACAATGCATTAGTCAGGCCTTGGGCCAAACTGGAAATTCTGCCCTCTGGAAACCCCCAAGGCTGTCAGCAAAGTAGCAAATGAGACCGTACAGTTTCCTGCCTATTTCAGAGCTGTGGCTAAGAGAACTGCGATTGTCCTGTGTGGTGAGTCTCAAACAGCTTTTTTTGTGTGTGTGTGTTTCAGGAAATTTACATTTTATTCCACTAGAGCAGCAGATCTGAATTTCTAAGTGCATGTTCAAATATAGTCAGTAATTTTACCGTTTCCCTTTATTTCTAGATATAAGGTTTAATTTCTCTGGAAATAGGAATAACAATTAAAGCAGAGTCCTCAATGGGGGGATATGGTTTGTTTCCCAGGGGTCACTTGATGGTGATCTTCTAGTGCTTTCTATTTTGACTGTAAAAATTGGCTGTATTTATACAAATGCTGGCACTTTATGTTTTCACCCGCAGATAAATTTCACCTTACATTTGACAGTCCTAGGGATTTTGAGAGAAGAAGGGTTTGGATGGTTGAAAGGCTCCAATGTACATTGTATTTATAGGAATTTATCCCACACAGGATCTGCAGTATGGATTTTCCAGGTGTCCAAGAATCTGCCCACATGGCTGGCAGGAAGTGGGGATGCTGGGCCAGGAGGATGGAGAGGAGGTTTAGTGGCCATGCTAGCTGCCTTTCCTGGTGGTAATAAGTGCCTGCATAAATAAGCTCAGAGAGGAAAGGGTTAATAGGCCTGTGGTTCTGGAGGTCTGGGCCCTATGGCTTTTGGGGCTGTGGTGAAGCTCTCATCATGGCAGGAGCATGTGGTGGAGTGTGCTGCTCACTTCACAGTGGCCAAGAAGTGGAGGGAGAGGAAGGGGGTGGCAGGGTCCCAATGCCCCTCAGTGGCCTGCCCTAGGACCTAACTTCTCCCACAGGCCCCTGGAGGCTCCACCAGCTCCCAGAGTTCCTCAGGCTGGCAGCCACCCTCCACCCACAGCCTTGGGAGACACTCATCTAAACCACGATGGTTACCGAGCACCTGCACTGCTCGCCAGGAGCCGATGGAGTCCAGGAGGTAGAAGGAGGCATCTTCTTCCACAGCGGGGGACAGTCAGTGTGGCGGCCACCTATGTGTTACCTTTACATAAATGTTTCTCCTCTTTTCTTTGGCTTCTTTTAAATCCAGAGCTAGTAAGCTACAGTCCACTGTTTTTCTACAGCCTTGCAATCAGAGTGGTTCTGATGTTTGATTTCATTTTTTGAGATGGAATCTTCCTGTGTTTCCTGGCCTGGTCTCCAACCCCGGGCTCTGGTGACCCCCCCCTGCCTCAGCCTCCTGGGTAGCTTGGGTGATGGGTGCACACCACCATGGCTGCCTGGTGGCTTTTATTCATTGTCATTTTCATGGCCCATGTTTGTGAGGTGCAGTCTGATGCCTTTGTACACCTACAGTGTGCGGTGGTCAATTCAGAGTAGCAACATTTCCATCCCCTGAGGTGTTAAAAAGTCCTCTCAATCTTTCTGACTTTCTACAAGGTTCCAGCTTTCCATCCACTTGGACAAACTCTCAGCCTGCGACTCTGCAGTGTGGATTGGATGGTGGTTTCCCCTCTCGAGCTCTCAGGTCACTAGCAAAGGGACTAATGAAAACGAGGCTGAAGGTGGTGGTGCAGTTCTCTTTTCTCCATTCTTGAGCATTTTGATGATTACTATGTGGCAGGCTTTGAGAGAATCCAGTTGTTTCTGGAGGGGGCACGAAATCAGAAGGAAGGTACAATATTCACGGGTTCCAGGGACTAGGATGCACATAACTGTGGGGGGGGGGGGTCCACTCTGCTTACCACAAGGGCAGAGTGTATTTCCCTCTTGTAAAACAACACATTTCCCGAATGATTTATACCTTCCAACGTGGAGAAGACCTGCAGTAAACAATGGAAATGGTTTTTGGGGCATTTTTGTTTAGTTATTCCAACAGTATTTAGAGAGGGCCCCAAGTTATGGGGTTACTTAGGGAGATTGGCTAATGACAGTAATTAATAAGCAAACACTGGTTTGTCTTGAAATTTTTAACCCCATTCAGAAAAGCTTTGTAGTAATTCATTATCCCCCAAACCCCTCTCCCCTGAAATAGAAGACTTATATGCACATTGGGGCTTATATTTTTAATGTCAAGTATTTTAGTTCATGCATCTTTAACAACCCAAATATGTGTATCTTTGCATATCTTATTTCAAAGATCTCAATTGCCTTTAGCCAGAATCATTTTCCTGAAGCTATTATTTTCATTAAACATCCAAGAGGAGTACTTTGGTCAAGTTTCAAGTATGTACTCCTCTCTTGCCAATCTAAAGAGTTTGAAAATACAGATATCATCTTGCAAAAGACACATAAGTGTGTACGACAGCAACTTGACCAAACTGGCTGCAGACTATTACTCAGAGGTGTTCTGCCACTGGTGCCCCCTGTTATTTCTGTCCTCATAATTTTATAAGACCAACTCTGGGTTTCTCAGTTTTTGTAGCCTCTTGCTGTAATGAAGTGCTTTTCACACTCCCTTGTTCTTGAAATACACTTGCTCCCACATTTCAAGGATTTGACTGAGTTCTGTTATTATTGCCTCTCTAGTTTCTTGTTCTTTGAACATAGACTGAGCATATCCAGCTACTTAAACTCATTCTTAACATACATATACTGATGTTTTAGTCAGTTTTCTGTTACAATAATGGAATACCTGAAGCTGGGAACTTATAAGTTAAAGAGGGTTACTTATCTAATGGTTTTGGAGTGTGAAAGCTCAACCAGAATTGCACTGGCTTTGGCCAGGTCCCCTTGGTTGCACCATCTGATGGTGGATTCCATCATGGTGGTGGGAATGTATGGGATAGGCAGAGACCATATGGTGGAACAGGAGGCCAAAGTGAAGGAAGGGCCAGTGATGAACTTCCACTAAGCCCCTCCTCTTGAGCTCCCACCATTCCATCACTGCTGCACTGAGAACCAAACCTCCAAGACAATGAACCTTTGGGAGAAGAACCAAATCCAAGCCAGAGCAATGGGTGTCTACTGCATTTACAGTATTTACAATACTGCTGAAATTAATCTTCAGTATTACCTGCATTAGTAAACTTTAAACTAAAAGTCATTAGTTTCATTCAAGAGAGATTTTATATACAATTTTTTCTTCCCAAGTCCATTAAAACTTAAATACAGTAAGTGAGGTCATTTTAAGAACACTCCTACTTCCTCTGTTGTCAATTTCTCAATGGCTTTCCTTGCTGTTAGAATATAGCTCACAAGACTTAAGTGGTCTGTATAATCCATGCCCCGCTTACCTCTTCTCATATTGTGTCTCCCCTCTGAAGGTTCCAGCCACTCTGCCTTCCTCAGTGAATACTTCAAAGCTGAGCCCAACCTCAAGACTTTTGCTTATGATGTTCTCCTGCTGATGGTGCTCTTCTTTGTACCTCTTCACACTGGCTCCTCCCACTCCTAGGTCCAGTTGTCTAACCTAATCCATTAGGTGGCTGGTGCAATTCTTGGATCACTGGGAGACTTCTTTCCCCCTCAGCTGAAGAACCACATTGGAGAGAACAGAAGAAGACTTCTGCTACTTCATCTTACCTTTCCTTCAGTGCCCACCTGCAATCAAATTGTGTGTTCACAGATTTCTAAAAGATGGACCCTGGGTGAGGACGTTCATACACCTATTTAGAGGAGAAAACAAGTTTCCCTCCATCCCCCATACACAGGCTGGGGACCAAGCAATCAACAAAGAATGGCAGATGAACAGGAGAAAAGGTGCCCCTTTGTAATGGCCTTAACATTTTTATACACATGGGGGTGTCACAGAAAGCAAGTGGAATGGTGAAGAAATCATTAGACTTAGGATAAAAGGTAAGAAAGACTAAGAAATCATGGAGAAACGCCTGGAAGACAGACCTCAGATCTAGCTCCAAGAAGTAGTTGGTTGGTCATGGAGACCCACACACCCACTGAGCAAAGGATGAAGGAAGCTGGGCTTCTAGGGGCAGAGTAGATGTGAGGTCCAGGAGCAGCTGTATGGGTGACAACAGGGCTTTTGCCTTTTTCCAGTGAAGTTTGAACACTTACCACCAGTCATTCCCAAGGGCTTGGCTGCTGTGATTGGCTGCCACTTAGCCAATTGCAACAAAGCCTTACACTCTAGGTTAGGCTGAATACTAAGGTAGGTTGCAGTTCATCATGTAAGGACTGGGTACTGCAGTCCCCTAGGGCCAAAGTTAGTTAGACTTAACAAAAGTGTGGTTTCTTTGTGAATAAAACCTGAGTTAAATTAATGTAGCATATTGAGAGGTCTAGAAACACAGTGATATTCATATAGGAATTTGGTGTATTTAAAAGGAACATTTCATATTACTGAAAGAGTGAAAGAAGACTCTATAAATACTCTTGACTCATTGGGTATATTTGGCTAGATGAAGGAAAGGGTTCTTTATGGATGTCCATGATGCAAATCAGCACAACATATAAAGAAGCCAAGTGGAAGACAATGTAAAGGTGAATCCAACACACAAAACTAAGCAGGAAGAGGGGACATAGATGTAGACTTAATTAGAGGAAATGAAAAATGTGGTTAGATTTAAAATTGAAAAGTCGATGGTTGTAGTTCATCAGTGACTCTAGCACTAGAAGAAAGAGTCTCTTGTCTTTGAAGGAATTCCATATTGTAATATAAAACCTGATTCTTAGATTGGTGTAGCATTTTCATCAGCCTGCTTGCTAACCTTAGGAAACACGAGTTAAAACTCCAGAAGGCTTATTACTCCCACAGTGAGTTTTATCTCTGAACCAGTGTAGCAAGCTCCTCCTGTGCCTGAATAAAATAATGTGGCACTTGGGGGCAAAGATGCAACCCAGGAGCCCTGCACTGGAGGCCAGGATGGAGAAGACCTCCACAGCCACCATGACCTTGCCCTTGGTGCTGTGGTGCACAGGGGGAAGGTGAGCCAGACACTGCAGAACACCAGCATGATGAAGGTCAGGAACTTGGCTTCATTGAAAGTGTCAGGCAGGTTCCTGGCCATGAATGCCACTGTGAAGGTTCCCAGGGCCAGGTTGCCCAGGTATCCCAGGACACAGTAGAAGGTAGTGATGGAGCCCTTGTTACATGTGATGGTGATGTGGCCATGTTCAGAGTGTGGATCTGTGTCCACAAAGGGAGGAGAGGTCCCTAGCCAGACTCCACAGTCAGTTGGATCAGGGAGCAGCTGAAAATGATGAAGTTAGGTGCCCCTGACACGAGCAAGTGCCTCATCCTTCTCCCTGGAGCAGTGACCTTGAAGGCCAGAATTAGAGTGATGGTTTTGGCCAAAACAGTGGAAACTGCCACAGTGAACACCAGTCCAAATGTGGTCTGCTGGAGGATGCAGGTGGCTGTGTTGGGATGGCCAATGAAGAGCAAGGAGCAGAGGAAGCAGAAGATGAGGGAGATGAGCCGGATGTAGCTGAGAGATTGGTTGTTGGCCTTGACTATGGGAGTGTCTCTATGTCTCACAAAGACCCCATTAACAGCAGCTGTGAGGGCAGAGAAGCAGAGAGTCATGCAGGTCAGAGCCATGCCCAAGGGATCTTCATAAGCCAGGAAGGTCATAGCTTTTGGAGACAGTGGCTGTTCTCTGTGTTGGCATGGTGGTGATCTGGACACTTCACACACTCATCCATATCTGGGGAAGAATGGAAATTATCCTTAGTCCAGGTTCAGTGTTTCTCTGGTACCACAGCCCTCACTGGGGCAGACCATTGGACTATGTTAGCCATGCTGTCCTCCTTCATTGCTTTAATCACCAAGTAAATATGCTCTAGAGAGAATAACTGGATTTATACTGTTCAACTTTATGGAGTCTTAAACCAAGCTACCATTTCTTCTCCTGGTTTAATGGTATGATTTTCTGCCATTAGTAAGATCCTTATTTCTCTTTTCACAGAAACTAGTGTACTGAGCTGCATTGCATTTATCTAATTTGATCATGATGTAAACTGTTTAATGAATACAACTTGATTGAATAGCACATGTGAATTTATTTCAAAAGAAAAAAGTGGCCTGAAAACTTCCTTTCTTGAAGTTGTATTCTCAGAAATGGGTCTTAAATTTAGCTATTCTCACGAAATGAATTGAGTTCTCCTGTTTTGTGTTTTCTGAAGGATTGAGTAAATGAGCATCATTACATTCAGAAGGTCTGAGAAACTTCACCTGTGAAGCAGTTGCTCATCAAACAAATTGTGGGGAAGGATTCCACTGGGATTCACCTTTGCCAATACATATGGGACTACTGAGATTTTTAATTTCTCATTCACAAAGACAGAGCCTGTGGAGTTTGACATTCTCCCCCAAATACAGAAGGAGCAGCTTGTTCCTTCCCCAGGTCTAGTTCCTCCCTGCACGGCATCCCAGTGGCTCTGGTGGAATGGATGCCATTGCCTGTGGTCTTGCTCATCAAGAACCAGGGTGAGCAGGGAACGGAACCTACTCACTGAGGACGTTTTCACAACCGTGTCATGCAGCACAAACATGTTATTTCTTAAACCAAACGCAAGTGTTCTGAGCACCTGCTTTGCCTTCAGAATAGGGCTGGGTACAGGGAATGTGGGGTGAGCAGGACCTATGTCACTCATGTGGTATAACTGCGGCCTCAGAGAAGAGGTGCGGGTAATGAATAGCGCATCCTGTTAGATTCCACGAGGGGTGTGGAACGCTGGCTCTCGTGGGTGGTGCAAAGGGGTTTCCTTGTGACAACAATGCCCACAAGGGATCTAGAGCACTGAGTGAAACAGGAGGTCAGGTCTGCAGAGTGCACTGTTTCAGGGGCAATATCATGCACAACAGTGAGTTTGCCAACTGGAGGAAGTGAGGTCTTTGTCTATGTGAGTCTTTCCCTGATCCTGCCTAATGCTTGTGTGGTTTGGGGCATGTTCAGGAGAGGCAGGAGAGTTCTTCCTAAGACATGCACTTACCTGTCTGGTTGGAAATCTCATCCCCTGGGCAGGGGATGCAGCCAAAGCAACAGGCAGCCTTTCCCTCCTGCAGGGACTTCCTGAGTCCAGGACCACAGCTCTCACTGCAGACTGAGCGGGGAGTCTAGGAAGATCAGATGGTGCTGGTAACTGCTTAGACCTTTCCCTGATACTACAGCATATGCACTGTTTTGGAGAATTGGACCATAAACAAACACAATTTCTAGATCTATAAATCCAATTAGTTGATGCTGCTGCAACAGTTTGGAAGTCCCTCAAAGGTTCATGTGAGGAATGGAAGGCTTGGTCCCCACCACTTGTGCTACCAGGAGGTGGTGGGACCTTCAAGAGGTAGGGCCCAGTGGGAGGAAGTTAGGTCCTGGGGTGCCCTTGAAGGGGCTGTTGTGAACCCAGCCCCAGTCTGTTTCTCTCTTTGTGTCCTCCCTGTCACTAGGTGAGTGTTTTCCTCTGCCACCCTCTTCCAGCATGATGTGCTCCCAAAAATAGAATCCCAGAAACTGAGCCTTCAAAACAAAGTCAAAATAAACCTTCATTCTTCGTAAGTTAATTTTGTCAGTACTTTGTCTTAGTGATGGAAAGCTGAGCAACAGAAATATCATGTCTCTCATGATATGAAAAACAGAAAGATTTAGAAACATATTGATAAATGAACTAGTTCTTTTCCTATTGCAGCCAGTTAATAAGAACATTTCTTAAATTGGAAGTTGCTAAATGTACATTGGGGCCCAATAGGGAAGAATCAAGGGCAGAAAATAAAGATTGAGATTGTTAATTCTCATCTACCTTAGAGCATTGCTATTGGGTCCAACCCACCTTCCTAATCCCTGTGGCCCACTCTATCATGTCCTCAGATAAGGACAACTATTGACCACATGCAGCAGATGGGGAAGACCTTCCAATTTCACCTTAAGTCCAAGACCTTCTGGGAAATTCCAGAAGTTGAGGATGTCACACTCTGCATCCAGATTCCTTTTCTCATCCAATATCACTTGGTCTCCAGCAGTGTTTGCAAACTGGTTGTTTTCAGGAAGGGCTGCAGCTGAAACAGAGGCATCACCCTGTGATGAAGGGGGTCCCTTAGTAAAGTCTGAAAACCTGACTTACGAGAAGCCCCTCATTGTCTTTAATCCCTGCTTCACAGAGTGTCTTTCACACAGGCATCAATGAGGCAGAACAAATGGAAGCCTCTAAAGAGCTATACTACCCTGCGTTTCTACAATGCCAGCCCACGTCAAGGCCAAACTCCCATCCAAGTTCAGTTGACTAATGAATGGCATGGGAATCTGCACATGTCAACCTCCTGGCAAAGGTTGGCCATACCCATTTCTTTTTCTGTAGGTACCCAGAACTCCAGTCTGCAAAATGGTTAACATGGAATTAATGAGGTCATTTATGTAGAGCATTTATAGTGCAAACAGCACCGAGGCACATAAGAAACTAGCTCTCTTCTTGTCTAAGAAACCATGATGGAAATCTGGATTTTTTTCCTATTGAAAACACCAGCTCAGCAGGATGTTGGAGTCATTTATAACACAACTTCCATGTGACTTCAATCGTGTTTGCTCTTCATTGCTGCCTCTTGTTCTTAAGACCTCTTTTACACAGGTCTGGATTTATCTCCTAGATGGTTCAATAAGTGCAGTTTCTCTTGCATTGTGGAGCAAGATTTTTAAACTAGTGGTGGTGTGTGCCAGGACGTGGAAGAGACATTAACTGCCAGGTGGAAAACACATACTCCCCACTTCCCCTTGGCGGCATTTCTGCATGCTGAAGAAGCATCTCCTGCAGACTGTGGGCCACGGCATACACAGCATTGTACACACTGTAACTCTCTTCAGTCATGGCCGTGTCAAACAGATGCCCTGGTAACCATCCCAAGGAGGCGTTCAGCAGACTGTTCTCCAATGTTTTACAGTCCAACTCAGAAAATGAGCAATTAAAAGAGAAATACCACAACCTAGCAAGGTAAAAGTCTTTTGGATATTTCAAAGGGTTAACTGTGCTGACAAAATCTGTGAAACCAGATAAGTCCCCATGGTGGTGTGAAAAAATGAGCATCCCATGCAATGAGTCTAACATGAAATATCTCCCACCAATGGTAGCATCCCATTGTGAGTTTGTGACCAAGACTTTCCACGTCATTAAAGCTTGCACTATGTCAAACATTAAGCTTCTAAGAAACTCACTGTCACCATAGATAATAATCACATTTGCTGATGATGTCATGAGCTGGTGATGATTCAACCAGGCTTTTGGGAAGTAGGACATGGCACCAGCTGGGATCATTTCCACAAAGGCTGCACAGACTCCATCCTGCCCATCTCCCCTCTCAGGTCTGAGAGAAACTGAATGCCTTTGTTGTCTTCTGAGATGACCAGCCCCACCCAGTTCCAGCTGAAATGAACCATCAAGGACTCCATGCCAGGGGCCATAGATGTGTGCTCTGGAGCCATCTGATAGAGAGAAGGAAACTGGCCAGGGTCACTCAGGATGGGTTCAAAAGACCCAACGGTGAGCTGAAGGGAAGAACATGGAAACCATGTGAGGAAGAGGATGGCCACCAGACACCCTCTCAGTCCTGAAGTGTGGGAGGCAGCAGCTGGAGGTGGTAGAATGGATGTTTCTCAGCCCATCTTTAAGACCATCTCTCACTCCCTGAAAGCTTTTTAGAAAATTATTGAGCAGCCTTAAGAGTTCCAACCCCTTCCCTCCTTGTTTCCTGCTCTGACCTTTCCTTTCTGTTGCAGACCAAGGAAACATGGTGCCCCACCCTCTCAGAGGACTCAAGTTTGAGACTGCATACTTTGAGTGATGCACAGATCCAGTCTCCTCCTTCCTCCCTCTTCAGGTCTCTGAGAACGGCCCGAGAGACATGGGCTCATCTCCCTGCTTCCCACGCAACCTCACCTGTGGGAACTTGTAGAGCTGCAGCAGTGTCCCCATCAGGGCAGACGTTGCCATGACATTCCTGTGATTCACCCCAGCTTCCTCATCTATTGACTCATGCAGATGCTCCAAAGAAGCTGGAAGCATGATTAAGTGACTATTTTTAAATAGTCCTAACCTTTCAGACATGCATGCTGAAATGTTTGCAGTTGAAATAAAAACATGACCAGAATTTACCTAAAAAGAAATTGCGTAGAATGAGTATTTGGGGAGCAAGTGGGAATAAAGAGGAAACAAGATCAGCCAGGAGTGCATCATTGCTGGAGCTGGTGACAGGTCCATGGGGTTCACTGTGCCATTGTTGCTACATTTGTACATATTCAGAGAGTTCCAGAACAAGAAAGTCTGGGGCAGGGGAGATGATCATGGAAATACACTGCTAAGTAAGTAAGTAAATAATTACCAAAAGGCAGTTTACATGCTAACATTTGCAAAAAATAAAGAGATGATATAGAAACTGCCAGCATGCTATAAACAATTAGAAATAGGTATACACGTGTTAATAATATACTATGTAACAGGAAAAATATCTCCCCCATTTTGCAAAAATGTTAGCACCCCGCATTCAGTGAGATCTATGTGTGGGTGGTGCTCTATGCAATGTTACACATGCATGTGCACAAACTAATCACTGAATGCATATGCATATTATGTCTGTGTTTGCATAAGATACTCCTGAAACAAACCTAAGAATTCACAAAAACAATTGCCATTGAGAAAGAGCTGTGGATCTAGGAGGCTCACCTTTCACCATTTGTTTTGCATCTTGAAACAAATGAAGGTCTTTCATATTCAAAAATTCATTTCTAAAGGATGGAAAAGCAGAAATACTCTACCTCACTATCAATGAGCCTTTCAAAGACTTCAAAAGGCATTGTGTGGCATTTTATTCAGCCACAAAGAAGAATGAAATCATGTCATTTGCAGGAAAATGGATGGAACTTGAGCACAATGTGTTACATGAAATAAGCCAAATTCAGAAAGTCAAGGGTCCTATATTTCCTCTCATATGTGGAAGCTGGAGAGGGAAAAGGAAAGGAAGGGTTGTGGGGTGGAATTAAAAATCTAAGGAAGACCAGTAGAGTAAAGAGGAATGGAATCAGTGGCAGGGAAGTGCCGGGGAGTGACACTGACCAGGTTGTACTGTTATATTGTGTGCAGGTATAGAAATTTAAGAACAAATGCCACCATTATGGACAACTATAGAGCACCAATAACAAATGTTGGAAAATGATATCATTTTAAAAATTTAAAGTGCCCTCCTGAGATAATGTGAATGGATAAAATTTCTGGTGCATATTAGCAAAGATAAAGTGCTGTGCAAATCTGATGATCCACTCAAGTGGAAGAAGATAAAGCCGCTAATGGAGACCTAGAAAAGTGGGTGGAATGACACAGCCTGATGAGGTGCAAGCAGGAACTGAGGGAAGTGCAAACAACTGGTGACTTTCCAACAGTGCTGTGTAAGAGGCTCTCAGGACCACACTGAGGGCACCTGAGATCCAGCACAGGGTGCAGGGCAGGATACCAGCAGCACACCTAAACCACAGGTTCTAACAGAAGGTGGCATGAGTGATTTCAAATTTCTTTTTATTAATTATAATTCTAAATTGTGTCCATTGCCTTAGCAATAAGCAAATAGAAATAACAAATATTTTGGGGGACAGGAAACAAAATGACTTTAGAAATGACTTCTCTCAGCTGCTCTGCCCCCTCCTGCTCCTGTTCTGAGGGTACATTCTGCTTTGCTCCCCGGGTTTGAGATCCTCCTCGGCCTGCCTGTTTATACAGCAGTTGTCTCCCAGAGCATCACCCACTGGTGCTGGTCACAGGCAGTTCAATGGCCTCACACGTCAGTGCACAGGAAATCCTGAGCCCCAGATCTGAAGCTACAGCTGAGTAGCCCTGAAGTTACAACTTTGCCTCTGTTATAGTTCAGATATGAGGAGTTCCCCAAAGCCTCATGTGTGAGACAATGCAAGGATTTTTAGAAATGAAATGATTAGATTATGAGAAGTGTGGTCGAATCAGTGGATTAACCCACTGATATGGATTAACTGGACAGTGACTGTAGGCAGGTGGGGCATGACTGGAGGAGGAAGGTCACTGGGGGCATGACTTTGGGGTTTGATATTTTTCCCCCGGTGAGCAGGGCTCCCTGCTTCCTGGCTGCCATTTCCTGAGCTGCTGTCCTCCACCACACCTTCTGCCATCATGTTCTGCTTCACATTGGGCCCAGGGCAATCGAGTTGGTGGACCATGGGCAGAACCTTTGAAACTGTGAGCCAAAATAAACCTTTCCTCTAAATGATTCTTTTCAGGTATTTTGGTCAGATCAATACAAAGCTGCCTAAAACAGTCTCCTAGCCTTTGCTTCCTCATCTGCAAAATGGAGCTAAGAAAGAGCATAGAGTTCATAGCATCTAGCTGATTTAGTGAGATGACCTTCCATAGCATGTGATACCTGCTGATATAACAAGTGCTAAAGAGGACAGGCAAGATGATGGTGGTGATGGTGGTGGTGATGGTCCTGATGATGACAGCAGTGGTGATGGTGGATGCTGTAGTAATGGCCTTGGTGGGGGTTAGTGATAGTGATGATGGTAGAGAAGGGGGGAAGGATAGCTATGGTGGAGGCAGATACAATACCCTGGGTCATGGTGCTGGTAGTGGTGATAGTGGTGATGATAGTGGTAATGGTGGTGGTGGTGGTGGTGGTGATGGTGCTGGTAATGGTGATAGTGGTGATTATAGTGATGGTGGTGATGGTGGTATGATGGTGGTTATGGTGAAGGTGGTGATTATGGTGATGGTGATGGTCGTGGTCATGTAGATCTCTCATACACCTTCCCTGACTCCAATTACAGTCACAATGTTCATGCTAAAGACTGATCCCTTACTGATAGTGGTAATGGGAATGAACAAGGGGTCCTTTGATACCCCTACAGAACAAAGTAGTGGTCTGAGAAGGACCACCCATGGAATCCCTTTTTATTTATTTATTTTGCAGTACCTGGGATGGAACCAAGGTCCTCATGCATGCTGGCAATTTCTCTACTACTGAGCCACATCCCCACTCCTCTTCTCATTTTGAGACAGAGCCTCGCTAAGTTGCCCAGACTGGCCTCAAACTTGCCATCCTCTGGCCTCAGCCACCAGGTCATGCCACCAAGCCCAGCTGGAATTCCCAGCTCTTGATGCTCAAACCAGCAGCATCTTGTGTGAGAATCCTGCATAAATCAAACTTTGCTACAAATATTTCTCTCAACCCTTCCATTAACACTTCCTCAGTCATTTCCAGAGCTTCACTGTGGGCCAAGCACCTTATTAAGTGCTTAGTTACAAAGCATTTATTAAGGCAAACTCTCTGTCATTGAAATCTCACAACCGTCTTATGATTGAGGTCTTAGTTTATCTCCCCATTCTCCCGGTGAAGAATTCAGGTTCAAAGAAATTGCATCCCTTGCTTCAAGATCACACTGCTGGGAAAACTCCAGGCTATGACTCGGACAAGGTCTACTGGAGTTCCAGAGCTCAAGCAGGGCTGTGTCCCTGAGGCATGCCTCCCAGTGCCTGGAAGCTAGACGCTAACCCAAGGCATTGAGGGGAAGCCAGAGAGCCCATACTGTAGCTGGAGATGTCCACACTCACTGATCCCTAACACAGAGCCCAGGAGGCACCAGCTGGCACTCTGCATGGGACAGTAGCATCTGACTGGACCCCAGTTACTGAGTCCTGTCCCTGCAGTTGGGCTGGGCACAGCCTGGGCCTCCCCACCCCTCAATGTTTGGCCCTTTGGAATTCTTGCTTCTCTTCCCATCAGAAAGAACTACTCTACAACGTGCTGTGGTTTTACAGAGCCCTTGTCCAGATGCGGACAGTTCTTCCTGAACCCTCATCTAAAACAATCTAACTAATCAAAGCGAGTGTTTTAATGTGGAAGAGAATATATGTCAGAACAGCTGAGGCCCTTCGCCATGCCAATTTGGAGAGATTTGGGGCCATGATCCCATGTGAAAATTCCATTTCACAGGGTGGGCATGTAGCTCAGCAGTTGTGTTCTAGCCCAGCGTGTGTGAGGCCCTGGGATAAATGCCAAGTACAGCCAAAAAAGAAACTTCACTTACAAGGTAGAGTCAGAGAACTGAACCAAGTTTCCCAGAACGATCCTCCCTGCCTGCAGCCTGCGATGCTCTGCAATCACAGTCCTTCTACTTCCACTTGTTGTGGGGCTGGTTGTGACCCACCAGGCTGACTTCACGACCTCTCCTCAAGGGGGTCCTCACCAGCTGCTTGAAAGACCTTAGCCTGAAAATGTCTCTGTCTGTGAATAAAGGACATGGCCCTCCAAGGTGACCCTGGCCTTTCATTTTCCTGATATGTTGATTCAGGATGAGGTTCGTGAAAATCTGTGGATTCATCGCCTGGCCTCAGTAGACTAGAGGCTTTTTAATTCTGCTTTCCTCATGTTAAGCATCTTGGCTCTAAATGACATTTGCTTTAGACTCTTCTTCCTGCAGCCCCGACATCTCAGCTCACCTTAAGCCCCTTAATGCATGATTCTCCTTGAACGTGCCAGGTAGCTCCACACTCCCACCTAACACACCCACATTCCTTGACCCAGCAGAAGGGATAGAGAAGGTGAGGAACTTCACCTTCAACTTCAAAGACCTCACACAACAGGACATGGAAGTTCTGCTTGAAACTTCCAGAGCCAGCCAAGATTGCAAGCAGAACGTCATCTCTTCTCCATGGGAAATCACTAAACCAGGACCTACTTACCTCAAAGATGGAAAGTCCTTGCTCCTCACCCAGTCTGGTAATGTCTCAGTGCTAGTGAGAGAGGAAGCACACCACTACTTTTCTTGAGCAGTTTCCCAAGGAATCCTGTGGTTGGATAAATGGGCTGAGTTTTCTGCTGGGCATTTGCATAATGCAAGATCCATTTGATCTCTCTTCCTCACAATAATTTAAACAAAGCATTTCCCAGATGGATCTCAAAGGGCCTCAGAAATAAATTTGGAAAAGGTGATGGTATTCAATGAGGAGAGACATATAATAGACTGAGGTGAGTTCCCATCAGTTCCAAGGAAATGGATCCAACTTTGAAGAGGCTCCTTTAGTTTAATCCTTCATGTGAGAATTGAAGGACAGAGTGAGGGAGGGAGGCTGAGCATCTTTGTATCACCTGGCACCAATGATGACGTTTGCAGGTTACCACTTTGAGGAAATACCCCAGTACTTGTAAGTATCTTTGGTCTTTGAGGTAGCCCACCCAATATAATCACACTCATCAATTAGGCTGGCAATTTCTTCACTGGTCTCTAGAGTGGGGCTGGGAAACTTTGGTCTTGTTCACATTTTAGTAAATTCTTGCACAAATATGGCAGATACTCCTTGCTTTGGCAAGCCCAAACACACACCTTGCAAATTACTCCTAGTCCTGAACACTAAAGAAATATGGCCTTGTTATTCCAACAGTAACATCTTCATCTCTGTTCCCCACTTCTTTATACAAATTAATGAGTGAATGCTATAAAACATTCAAACAACCTACCTAGGCTGACCATCAGCACTTCCATGAAACTCTCAAAGTGCTTGCCACATCATGTCTCAACAGCATGGGTCCGATTCTTTATTGAAGAGGGTTGGATTCTGTACTGAGCATGCTTATCACCACCCTGACCTAAGCTCGGCCACATGATTGACTCTGACCAATGAAACAAGAGCTGACAGGATGCAAAGGTGCCCGCCTGCAGGAGGCCACGAGGAAAAGAATCAAAGCACCTTCCCCAGCTGCCCTTCCCTTGGTGACCAGCCTGCTAACCCCCAGATGTGTGAGTGAGCCATGTCAAGCAATTCCCTCAACTCTATAACCCACCAAATGGCCACAGACACAAGAAATGCCCATCACAGGCCATCCGAGCCAGTCCACCTCAGAACAAATATCTACCCCCACCCACAAAATCATAAGCAGAAAATAAATAAAATAAAAATCGGGAGGGTGATTCACTACAAAGCCCAAGCTAACAATCCTCTTCCCATGGTGGTCTGGAAGGAGGTTTTTGCACATATATTATCAGCCATGGTCCTGTTGGACGTCACCTCCCAACCACAGCTTTGGGAACATGAGTTGGTCCAAATGTCAATCAACAAAGCAGGGAAGTCCTTCTTGGAACAGTGGTCTACATTGGTGACCGATCGGCTCAGCTTGTCTATCCTGAGAATTTGAATGCAGGGCCACCGAGAGAGATACAGACACACAGTAAAGCGACCCATGCGCAAGTGAACAAACAAAGAAATAACAAATGCAGAAGCCATCAGATAAGATCTGCTGATGATCTGCTGAGGACCTTCCTCTCCAAACTCCACTCTGGGCATTATACCTTGCCTTGGTACAGCACCTATCACCATCCCAGAATCATGGCCCATTTCACAAACTCAGGGAGCAAATACCTGGTCTGGGAATGGTTTGATATGATATAGTCACCTCTCAGAATTTAGCAATTGTGCAACACTTCACTTTGGACGACTGTGGGAAAAATATCTGCTCTCCGCCTCTGCACCCTCTGTGCCCTGCTTTGTGCCCTGCTCTGTGCCCTGAGAGGTTGTACTTTACAAACTGCATCACTGGCCCCTCGTGTTCTCTGCCTTGCAGCCATGTTTGGCCAATGGAAGCCCTGGATGGAGAGGAGGGCTGGAGGGGCAAAAGATGGGGGTGTTCATTCCCCAACTGCCCTTTCCCTCCAGGAACCGCACACTTGAGTATGGTTGAATTCTTCTCTTGCAGACTAAATCTCTCTGCATTGCTGTAACTCCATTCCCTTAACCCTTCAGCCAAGGAGGAGCAAGATCCAGCACTCACATAGCTGAACCCATTTACTACACACCTACTCACACCTAAGTAAGTAGCACTCTCATTAATCCAGTTTTAACTCTTCTTACTCAGCCAGCAGCTTCTTCCCGGGTCAGCAACTAAGACACACCCTCCCATCAGTTCTACTCATGCCAGCCAGAAGCCAACCTTTCTTATAACTGTCATGAAAGAGGAAACCACATTTCGAGAAAAAGAGAAGTGCCACCATTTCACCATGTGGTTCTGAAGCACAAAACACAAATGCCACTTCCTCCTTTGCCCATCTTTGATAAAGAGTTGTTTCTCAGCAAAACCCCAGCCCATTGTAAGAGTGATACTCGGTGTGTGTAGAGAATCAGAACTAATAAACTACAGGTGTTCTCGCAAACAAGACACCTTGTGGTCGTTGGTGGGATCTGCCTGCAAACAGGATTTTCTGCCAAGAGAGAAATCAGGAGTTTAGACTACAGACGTTCTTGCATACAAGATACTTTGTGGTCCTTGGTGGGAACTGCCTGCAAACAGGATTTTCTACCAAGAGAAAATTAATAAGTTTTGTCTACAAATGTTCTTGCAAACAAGACATTTGTAGTCCATGGTGGGAATTACCTGCAAATGGGATTTTCTGCCATGAGGTTAAATATAGATAGAGAAAGAACATTGTCTGCAAACAAGAATGTTTCTTTGACCTTGAGAAAGGATAAGTTTTGATTTGTTTCAGTCTTGTTAGATAAAGGTGCAGTTCAAGGAATGGTTATCTGGCTGTTGCGCTTCTGCCCTAGCTATTGCTGTTGGCCATTTGCCTTTTTTTGCCTGGGAATTCATTGCTGTTGGCTTTTTGCCTTCTTTGTCTGTAGGGGTAAAAAAGGCTAAAATCATATGTAACAGGGGAGAATAAAGGATGATTATTGCATGCTGTGGAAAATTTCTTCATTTTCCCGGATCGCTTCCCAACATCTTGCGTAGTCGGCAGGATCAACACCAAAAGGGTAAACACCCCAGGTTTTAAATAATAAAAGGGGAAATTTTAGGATAATAATAATAATAATAATTAATAATAATAATAATAAAAGCTATCAGCTTAGGAAGGGTTTCACCCCAGGAAGAAAAGGGGGACTTCCAGAATCATTATAAAAATTAAAAGTTAGTACTGAAAGGGTGTCGCCCCAGTAATAAAAGGAGGACTTTCAGCATTATCATGGGGAATTCTCATTTATTGAAAGCTCAATATCTAGAATTATTACAAGGGCTGTTGAATTCTATAGGAGTAGTTACCTCTCAAAAAAGCTTATAGAGATTATTTCAGATTATTGAGAACCATTGTAGTTGGTTTCAATGTCAACCAAAAGTGCAATTGAATTTAAGGGAGTGGAAACTTGTTCAAAATGAGTTATGAAGGCAGCATCAATCTGGCAATGACATACCTTTGAAAGTGTGGATGCCTTGCAATGCTATAACCCAAACTTTACAGCTATTAGAAAATGACAGTGATAAGGGGTCTCAGAGTAATATAAAAGGAGAAGATAAAGGATCTTATGTAGGAGTTGAAGTCAAAAAGGATATTTCTGATTCTGTAGGTGAACCCCCTGGGTCTGATAAGAGCATATCTTCAGAATCAGATGATGAGGATGTAGTCAGTTAATCTGATATTGAGTCAGAAATAAAAGAATGAGGAAAAAATTTACAAAGCAGATGAAAGTTAAAGAGCTTAAATCGTCTGCTAAACCTACTGCTCTTGCTTATGCCTCCGCTTCTGCAATAGCTAAATCAAAGATTGATGTGGGACTGGAAAAGCAACGTTTCACTTCTCTCACAACGTTATATGATGATGATGATGATGATGATGATGATGATCTTCTAGCGCCACCTGGTGGATTTACTGATCCTCCGCAATTGCTTCCCATCTTAAGACAACAAAATCCTCAGAATCCCCATTTGATTGATGTTCAATATACATCTATAGAGTATAAATTTATGAAAGATCTTAAATCTGCAGTATTTCAATATGGTCCTCAATCACCTTATGTATTGGGAATGCTTGAAAATTTAGGAACTTCCAGATTACTTATCCCTATGGATTGGGAAGCTGTGCCTAAAAGTTTTAGAAGGGTCTCAATGGTTACAATTAAGAAGCTGGTGGGAAGATGAAGCTAGGAAACAAGCTAGAGAAAATCAAACTCAAAATCCTCCGGGACCAATGGAGGATAAATTGTTGGGAGAAGGTCCTTATGGAGCATTAAGAGAACAAGCTCAATATTCAGATAATGATATTCAGCAGGTAAAGCAAACACTTTTGTGGGCCTGGAGACATGTAGTTCCAACGGGACAGTCCCAGCCTTCTTTTATTAAAACTAGTCAAGGAGCTACTGAACCTTATATTGATTTCTTATCTTGCTTGCGTACAGCAGTCATTTGAGCTGTAGGGCAAGATCAAGTTGCTAAGGTTTTGGTAGAGACTCTAGCTTCTGAAAATGCTGATCCTGACTGTAAACGAATATTGGGACCGTTAAGAGGACAAAATGCCTCCTTAGGAGAATATGTTAGAGCTTGTGCTGGAGTAGGTGGCATTGAGCATCAAGCTTCGGTTTTTGCTGCTGCTATGGCTGGAGCCATGAAAACTGACAAGTCAGTAACTTGTTTCAATTGTGGTAGAGTTGGGCACTTTTGGAAAGATTGCCATAAAAAAGAGAAAATTTATATATTCCCAATAGAAATAAGAAGGGTCCAACAGAAATTTGCTGGCATTGTTGCCGAGGCAAACATTGGGCTCAAGAATGCTGATCTAAAACAGATACAGATGGAAATCCTTTACCTAAATCAGGAAACTTCTCAATGGGCCCTCGCCCCTGGGGCCCACAAACAATACTGGGGACCCATGCTCCAATGTATCCAGTGACCCGGACTCCCAATTCTTAACCACAAATAGCCAATTCCAAAATAGTGCTAAATTAACAGTTGATAGTTTTACGCAGCCACACAGCAAAATCCAGCTGCTGATTTGTCTGTTAATGAAAATGTCTTGATTTATCCGGGTGGAGGAGTTTATAAGATTAAAACTGGAGTTTTGGGACCTCTTCCTGCTGGAAGTTTTGGATTAACCATAGGATGAAGCAGTTCTGCTCTTCCTGGTATTCATGTTATTCCTGGCATTGTGGATCCTGATTTACTAATGAGATTTTAATTATGTCCTATTCAACTCAAACTCTTTCACTGGTGATTGGGGAGTGTATTGCTCAAATTTTACTTTTGCCATATTTTCAATTTCCTTCCAAAAGTAATTCTAGAATTGGAGGTTTTGGAAGCACTGGAAAATGTATTTTCTGGGAAACAATGATAACAGATCAAAGACCTTCTATGACTTTAAATATTCAATGACAGTACTTCGAAGAATTAATAGATACTGGGGCTGATGTTTCAGTAATTTCTAATTTTTTGGCCCAAAGAGTGGCCAAAACAAAAGTGTCAAGTAACTTTAAGTGGTTTGGTGCTGTGGCTGATGTCTGGATTAGCACAGGCCCCCTTTCTTGTCATACCTTAGATTTTGTTCAATTCTCTGCCTATTTTTATATTGTCAATGTTCCTCTTAACATTTGGGGAAGGGATATATTATCTCAACTTAATGCTTATCTTCAAATACCTTCAAAAAACTTGTAGCCACTATTCAGTCCCCTCAAGCATTGCCTTTTACTTGGCTAATCAATACCCCTAAATGGATTGAGCACTGGCCTCTTAAAAAAGAAAAGCTTGAGGCATTAAGACAATTAGTTCAAGAACAATTACATGCTGGGCGTATTGAATATTCCACTTTCCCTTGGAACTCACCAGTATTTGTTATAAAAAAGAAATCTGGAAAACGACAATTATTAACTGATTTACATGAAATTAATAAGTGTATTAAACCTATGGGAGGATTACAATTTGGGCTTCCTGCCCCTGCTATGATCCCTAAAACTTGGTTAATTACTGTTACTGATTTAAAAGATTGTTTCTTTACAATTCCTTTACAATCTCAAGATAAAGAAAAATTTGCTTTTACAGTTCCTGAGTATAATCACCATCAACCAGTGAAACGTTACCAGTGAAACGTTACCAGTGGACAGTTTTACCTCAAGGCATGATTAATAGTCCTACTTTGTGCCAAGAATACATTAGTAGAGCTTTAGAACCTGTTTGAAGACAATTCCCATCCTTTATTTTATATCATTATATGGATGATCTTTTACTTGCCTCTCCTACTCCATCGGAGCAGGAGATGTTTTTAAAAGTTGTAATGGCTTCATTAAAGGCCTATAATTTACAAATTGGGCCAGAAAAGGTGCAACTTAATTATCCTTATTCTTATTTAGGATTTTTTTTGAATAAACAAAAAATCACCCCTCAAAAAATTCAAATGCGTAAAGGTCATTTAAAAACTTTGAATGATTTTCAAAAACTATTAGGAGATATTAATTGGATTTGTTCATCTGTGGGAATTCCTACATATCAATGACAGCATTTATTTGCTACTTTACAAGGTGATTCTGATTTCAGTAGTCCCAGAATATTGACAAAGCAGGCTGAACTAGAATTACAATTTGTGGAACAGCATTTAAATGAAGGAAAATTATCATACCTTGAATTACAATATCCTATTACTTTGATTCTTTTTCATACCTCTCATTCACCTTCTGAAGTGTTAACTCAGAAAAACCAAATACTTGAATGGATATTTTTACCTAATAAATATAATCAATGTTTAACTACTTAAATTGATAAAATTGGCCTTCTTAATTCTCAAAGGAAGAAATAGACTTTTGCAA
>JAJEJO010040160.1:0-23131 GCA_020662805.1 Glaucomys volans | reverse complement strand
CCATGCTGAACCCCTTCATCTGCAGTCTGAGGAGCAGGGAGGTGAAAAGTTCCTAAGAAGACACCTCAACATGATGGTGCCTCTCAGTGAAGGGGCCTCAGCAGGACTCTCCTGCGTGAGTATGTGCTTGACACTGAGGGCTGCAGAGCCTGCCTCCTTCACCCAATCTTTGACTACTTCTGCTTTTTCGTGTTTTAAGGCAGTTCTTTACATGTTTTACATATTTTAAATCAGGCCCCTTTGGAATCTTTCTCTGCCCTACCTACTTTTCACCAGGCAATCAATTGGATCACCTTTACTTTTCAACCAGTAATGTTAACTTTAAAAAAAATGTTTTAGTTAGTGGATTATATTATTCCTAATACTGGTATTCACTTTGACATCATCATACATGGAGAATAATTTGCTGACCTCAAGTCCCCTGTACCTCCTCATTCCATCCCCTTCTCTCTGCCTCACTTCCCCTTCCTTTGCTCTACAGGTTTGAGGAATGAAATTGACCAAATTATGCTATGTACACATACGAATATACCACAGTGAATTTCTCACCTTTATGTAAGTCTACAAAGCACCAATTAAATACATTAATAGAGTAATTTTAACTTTTTTGGGGGATGGCAAGGAATGAACTCAGTGGCACTCAACCACTGAGCCACATCCCCAGTTCCATTTTGTATTTCATTTAGAGACAGGGTCTCACTGATTTACTTAGAGCCTTGATTTGGCTGAGACTGTTTTAAACTCCATCCTCCTGCATCAGCCTCCCATGCTGCTGGGATTACAGGCATGTACCACTTCCCCAACCAAAGTTTAACTTTTAATTAGTGTAGCCATGGCAATTTTTCACTCATCTACAGTAATGATTTGTTTTTAATTATTTTAATAAATAAAATCTTGCACATTTAATTCATATCTTCGGGAGAGTGGTTATTGTGCTTCTTTGGAAACATTACCTTGCATTCAATTAATAGATTTTCTTCCTTTTCACCTGGTTTCTCTCCTTTCACTCATACTCATTTTAATGAATTTTTCTCCTCACACACAACACGGTCTCCTTGAAATTCAGTGCTGTGTTTTACTCTGTGTGCATCTGTAGTGTCTAGTACAGTTCTCTGTGAGGCTGTGTAAATAAGGCCACTCTCTCAGGCCTCATGTTAAGTGGGTTCTAGAGAAAATTTCTGAAGCAGTTGAAGCTCAAATGAAGTGGAAACCTTCTCATTTAAACCCCTACATTTGGAATTCTCCCCAAAAGAGGAATGTTCTGTCACTGGGTGTGTAGTGGTAGGAATAAACTCCAAAGGAGTTCTTAAGGGTCCCTTAATTTTTTAATGTAAATTTCTTGGTATATTTATGAAATTTATGAGCACCTTTTCATCATTTATGAGTTATTTGTATTTATGATCCTAAATCACAGGTTCATGTATTTCCATCAGTTTTATTATGATTTAAATGAAAAATCTAACTAGTTTCAAGTAATATGCATGTGTCTTGTTCACTATTTTGGATTAAATTTAATTATAAAATGGTTACTTAAATGTTGGTTTCTGTCATATACAAGACATTTACTCTAGTTTTTCATTTGATTTTACTGTCATGACAATATTTATGTGGCATGGTGTCACAAGCTGATTTGTCTGTGCAACACGTAATGGTCCTCTGAAATGCCCAGAAAAAGAAATTCCAAAATTTGTGTGTCATTTTGTGGTTCCATGTGCTGTAGGAGAATACCAGGAAAGAGATAAATAACACAGCTCATATTGGTATTGGATTCTTTTAGAACATCCTCTGTGCCATCTCTGATTAGGAACTCCTGTTTTACTTGCCCTCTCCTCAATTTACTGCACATTGTACAGTTTTCATGAAGAATTCTTTATTGCTCCAAGGGAATGTAAATTGAGCTATAAGCATGTTCCTGGTACTGTCTAGGCACCTACACTCTGATATGAAAGCATGTACACTCTAATCCTGAAGACGGAATATTATTAGATTGATTAGTTCAAATAACATTGCTACAACAATATTCTTAACATTTATACCACAGACCAAGGCACATATTCAAAGAGAGAGGGGGGGGAGGAAAAGAGAGAGAGAGAGAGAAAGAGAGAGAGAGAGAGTGAGAGAGAGAGAGAGAGAGAGAGAGAGAGAGAGAGAGAGAGAGAAACATTACTGAATGTGCACATGGCATTCCGTAATCCTGTGTGAGTTAAAAACAAATGAACAAATAGCAGTGATCATATAATGTGTACGGTGTCACTGCTGTGAATCAAACATAGACAGGTGAAAGGAGAGGAGGTGGAGGTGTTGCTGTTTATAGGGGTGCAGGAAAGACAGGTGAAGAAGTTGGCATTTGAAGAAGTGAAGAGGATGAGGGGTCCCATGAGGCTGTCTGCAGAGATTTTGCCTGCCTGCAAGAGCCCACTTGGAGGTGAGAACCCTGAAGCAGCCCTGAGGGTGGGGCTTTCTGCAGACATCTAAGAACCAAAGGGAGCCCTAGAGGCAGCCAGGAGAGCAAGTGAGAGGGGGAGAGCTTGGGTCTGAATGCTGAGGGAGGAGCTGGACTCTGGGCTGCAGCAGAGGTGTTCAGTGTCTTAAGAAGCAAGGGACCTTTGGACCCCATGTTGTCCCTTTTTCTTTGTTGTAAACAGCTTTGTTGAGCTGCAGTTGATAAATGAAGAACTGCATGCATGTAGTGTGCGTGTTTGGGTGTATTTATACAGAGCAATCCCTGGAGATCCCATCACCATCTTTCATGTTTGAGACACACATTGATTCCCAGAGTCTCATTGTGTCCCTTCTGATTTTTATTTCATTTTTCTTGAGCTCAGAACACTTAACATAAGATCTACCCTTAACAGTAACTTTGCACACGCACAATAGCCTATGGTTAGCATTTGGCAGTCTGTCATGGAGCAAGCATCTAGAAACCCATCACCTTTGTAAGTCTAACTTTATCTGATTAAAACAACTCATGTTTACCTCTTCCACTACCCCACCAACCCTCTCATATTCTGGCATCCATGAGTTTGACTATTTTAGGTATTTAAGTACAATCGTGCATTAGTTTTATTTCAAAAACATTCAGTGAATCAAATTGAATCCCTCCTGATTTTTCTCTTTGGGTTAGGATGTCAGGTGTCTGTATTGTGAGAGTCACAATTTGTCCAGAGAAGGACTCCATAAGAAAAGATCCTTTCAGGTCAATGTTCCTAATAAGCGCAGATGCAAAAGTGCTCAACAAAGTTCTAGTAATGCCAAACTCAACAGCATGCTAGAAGCATTATTCCCTTCCCTACTCCCTCTACTAACCTCTCTGAGATGTATTTAGAGTTTTTTAGAGTGTCTTGTGTTGAACTCAGTGTGATGTATTCATGCATGTAGATTGGAAAATTTTGGAGGGTGAGGAGGGAAGTGCTGGGGACCGAATGAGGGCAAACTGAATTCCATGCTCTTGTGAGTGTGTTAAAATGTGTCCTACTGTTGTATGGAACACAAAAGAATCAATAAAAAATTTAAAAAATGTTATTCCTATTTTTGAATGTAAGAGCTCAAGTATAGCCCCTCTGAGGACTGCTCACTCTGCAGCAATCTATAGGATCCTGCACCTGTCACTGAGACCTGTTCACTCTTTGTAGGATATTTCCCCAAGGGTATTAACACATAGGTGCACTTACTTAATTTTTGTCTGTGGTATTTGGCAGAACAAGGTATAATCCATATGAGCAGAGATCTTACCTGCTTTGTTCACTTTTGTGTTTTCATGAGGCTGGGCATTCATATAGAAAAAAACATGCAAGAAATTAAGAGGGTAATCAGGAGAATCAGAATAATCAGGTTAATAAAATGCACAAAAAACAACTGCATGAAATGAAATGCAGTGAGAACCTAAAATAAATTCTCAACAAAATGATCAAAAATAGCAATCACTTGATCACATCAGCCTGAGTTTCTGTAAGTCAGTTTTAAATGACAAAGAGTTGAAAATGAAGTAATAAAAACATATTTTTAGGAACAGGGAATAAACAAAGGTTATAAGATGATGTGAAATGTGCTTAGAACATGGAACACAGTGGCAATAGTAATGAAATTCATAACTGTGATTAAAATATTAACATAGCTCCCTTGATGAGTTCTTACCCTCCACGTGAGCTGGATACATTACACACATGATCTTTCCTATTCCTCCCAGGAATGCCAAGAAAATCATTTTATGCCTCTTGTGAAATAAGTGGATCCCCAAATATACAGATATTTATATGTATAAAAACATGCTTATAAAAAAAGATGTAGGCAGTTTTTAGTTAAATCCAAAAGAATGTGTTCCACAAAGGGCTGGGATTGTGACTCAGTGGTAGAGAGCTTGCCTAGCATGTGTTGAGGCACTGGGTTCATTTCTCAGCACCACATATACATAATTAAAATAAAGCTCCATTGACCACTAAAAAATACTTTAAAAATATTGTGTTCCAGAAGATGGAAGGAGATGATTGCTATTTACACAGAGAGAACCCATCATCAATGCCAAAACTGTCCTAATAAGAAAAAGCTGACATAAAATAAGAGAGCAACAGGTATAAAAGGCAATTTATGGATATAAGGATGCAGAACTTTTTCCAGGTGAGGGGATGATGAGGATCCAAGGTGACTGGCAGCTTGGGTCACACAAATTTCATGAAGTCTCACATTCCCCCTTCCAAAACACATCTGAACATGTACAAGAGAACTAGATGGCAAGAAGATACTTAGTGGAAAAGACTTCCAGTTATTGCTTTGAGATTCAAAAGATAAAAACTGACCCCATGACAACCAAGAGCTGATGCAAACAATTTGGAATTGCAAAGAGAGGGAAAAACCCCCAAAAAATCAAAATATATTCAGCATCAACAGGAGTGAAAGAATGTCAGTGTGGAGCCCTTAGTTTTCCCTTTACCTAGCAAATAAAGTTTATTTGCTGTCCATGCGAAGACCCTGAATGAGAGTAGGGATTGTGAAATGTTTGTCTTATGAAATGTAATGGCAAAGAAGTATTTGCATTAGTCTGATCTTTGTAATGAATAGAGAAACAGGCTCAAGTAGACTCCATGTTCAAAACTTAAAAGGAAAAGACCCCAGCTTCATGCCTGTCCTTCCACACCTAATGCACAATTTTCTTCCTCCTTGTTGGAGAACCTCCTTGCAATTTTGTAGGAAACATTGTATGCCACCTCCTCATCAAGCTCATCCATCTGCAGCTCCCTTCCTGTTGACAATAAACTACACATTACAGAGTCTAAGAAATACTCCCTGTGAAACACATTTAATGAATTGCAAATGAGTTAGTCGAAGATGCTGATGCAGTGACTTTCATCTCTGGGCTGGGCTGGCTTGGTGCTCAGGAGACCTCAGGTAAATTTTGTCAGTTTCCATTCTTGCTGAACCATTCGTAAAATATATACTGGGCTCTTGGACTCACCTGGATGCTGTCTCTGAGAAGAACCTCCCAGTGGAAGTCTAGATTCCTCACTGGTTGGTTGAGGATACAGAGGGAAACTCTGTTCCCAGATGAAGGAGTGAAGCATTGGTCCCTAGCCTGACTCAGGACTCAAAAGTAATGGCCAGATCCTGTTCAATTCAAGACTGTATCCTCTGAGTGACATCAGAGGGTCTATTGTACCTCCCCGTGTGTGCTCATTAGGTACATTCCCTCCACTTGCTTCAGTCCCTGGGCACCTGATGTCCCTGTGGGATGCTGTTCAGAGCAGAAAGGAACTTTTCCTGCTCTTTCTATATCACTAAGAGGTCTGCTTAGAAATCTAGTCTCTCTTGCTCCTTCTCCACGAAGTCTCTTGGCTTCTAGAAGTCTAACCTCCCTAACACTTTTGACACACTCTTATTTATAATTTCCTCCAAGAGGTAACTCACCCTTAGTCTCTGGAAACTCAAAGCACTGGCTTGTAGAGAGGACACATCTCCTGATATCTTCAGAAAATGGCTATTCCCCCTTCATCAAGGGGGAGGGCTCTGTTCATTTGTTAGAAAACCATCAAAAGCTACCATAATTCTTTACTTCATGAAGCTTTTTACAGAACAGGCAAGAATGCTCATGCTTGGAACAAAAACTAAGAATTGTCATTAATGAAACATTTGATAGTGAGAAAGAATACATTTAGATCAAGTTATGGATGTTCTGCTCTTTAGCACTGAGGCTGGGGTCCATCGCCAGAGACAAGTGCAGGCTTTCTGAGGTCTTCTCCAACCTAAAGTCCTCCACCCACCTCAGTTCTGACCTTAGGTGGTCAGATGTGGACTAAGCAGCTCAGCTTCTGCCTGAAAAAGTTGACACTTGCCCTTGTATACGTCCTTCTGACAGGAAATCAAATACACAGTACTCGGCTCCTTATATACAACCTTCGTAGATTCCCCCTGTTCATGGAGTTTCTGAGTGAACTAAGTCATCAATTGAAACTCATAGGAAATGAACTGCTCAGAGCAGATGATCCACAGACAGCAGTCATGTGACCATTACTTTGCTCCTTAATGGCTCATGTTGCTGTGAAATCACAAGGGTTTCCACTGGAAGTGGATGCAGCATTGACCTGCTCCTGGGCGACAGGGAGTGGTGAGGAAGGGGGACATGGGCCCAGGATACAGGCAGGGAGCTCAGACCCTGAGCCCACCACGCTGTGCTGAGTTGGACTCATGGGCACCATCTCTGACCCACTCATGAAGGCTCCAAATAGGCACAGTAAGGATTTTGACTCTTTTACTCTGTGTTAGTATGGTCAACTCTTGAGAACATCTATAAAGCTGATGTTTCTTAGTATATCAAATTATTCATTATGTTCTCATTTGGTGGGTGTGGATGCCTGGGAGCTCTAGGTTGCTGTTTCCTGCTCAGGTTTATAACACCTATTGCCAGCCCAGGAAAAGATAAACAACCAGATTTCTACTGAGTATCTATGACTTTCACATCATCTTAGTGCCTAAAACTGGGGAGTTAAAGATGGTTTGGAGGGCTTAATTTTAAACTCTAATAGTTTTCATCATCCAAATTGTGACCATCAGAAAGGAAAGGTAATTTTTAAAAAGAGAATAATTGGACTTCATTAAAATTTTATGAGATACTGTTGTGGTAGTGCATATCTGTAATCCCAGGAACTGAAGAGATTGAGGCAGTAGGATCTCAAGTTCAAAGCCAGTCTCTGCAATGTGGTGAGGCCCAAAGTAACCTAGCTGCTGGACACCATGTATAAATGATGGGTTTGTTTGATCCAACATAAGGCAGGCAGACTCCTTTTCTGGGAACTCCTGGGTGAAATTGCCCAGTTTGAGAAATCCCAGATCATGATGGGACCCTACCTTAGCTTAGAGTCACAGGTTCAAACACAGCCACCCAGTGTTGGGCGTAACCTGCCAAGCCCAAAAGAGCCTGCTTTCCCCACTCTTACCTTGTTTTCCTAAAGAAGCTCCTTGCTGATTCCATTATAAACGTTCCATTATAAATCAGGCATTGGCAGACTTTTCTCCTTATTAGGATCAGACCCATCAGGTCTATCCAACCCCATCAATGTCCCTGCCTTTGAATATGTAATTATTTGCTTTGTCTTTATTTTTTAATATTATTTTTTCTAGCTTTTATTTCCAGCCAATTCATACCTCTGAAAGTTACCCACTCCCCATGCAGGACACGGGCAGAATCCTGTTTCAAAATTAAAAATAAAAAGGACTCAGGGATGTGACTCAGGGATTAAGTGCCCTTGGTTTTAATCCCTGGTACCAAAAATATAATGGTATAAAAATTGATTAACAAAGGATAGAATGAATAAAGTGTAAAGAGACAGCATTGATTAGAAACACACACATGTACATCCAACAAGGAATTTAATTTTCCCTATAAATTGAGTAGAAAAGTATACAAAATGGCAGTAGATTGAAGACATCCTTTGTAACAGAATATTTTAATTGTCAATAAGCACAATAGGCAAAACATCCATATCGAGTCCAGTCAGGGGGACTCAGTGTCCAAACTATGAAGAACCCAGTTCCATTGTCCTTGTTGATATATGTCCAGGCATAGGTCAGTATCACTGTCACCTGAGATCACCAGGTGCACAGATGTGTTCTCAGGACCCTCTTCAAGACCCTGACCCTCAGACTTTAGGTGAAGGGGTTCACCATGGGAGTGACCAGAGTGTACAGAATTGGGCAACACCCCTGTCCAGGAGTCATGTGTCCATGTGGAGCTTAGCTGGCCCCCCAGGTAGGTTCCATAGAACAGGGGAAACTCAAGAGGTGAGAACCACAGGTGGAAAAGGCTTTATAATTTCCTCCTGCTGTAGAGATCCACAGGACAGAAGCCAAAATTTTAGAATAAGAGAAAAGTATCCCAGCAAGAGGGACAAAGCCCATAATGCCTGTAGCCTTCTACAACTATTGATGAAGGTATCAGAGCAGGTGAGCCTGAGGACCTCAGGGAGTTCACAGAGAAATCATGTGGGATGTCCACATCTGTGCAGAGAGAAAGCCTCACTCCACTTCAATTCTCAGGAAGGGCTCCCAGCAATCTGATGACAGGTCAGGAGAAGTAACTGGGCACAGAGTCTGGACCTCCTGTGGATGGTGTAGTACAGGGGACAGCAGTTGGCCAAGAAGTGGCCATAGGCCATCACCATCAGAAGAATGATGTACAGCCCTGAAATAATATGGAAAGCTGCATCTGTGTGATGCAGCCTGCATAGGTAATGGTCTTGCTCTGCATCTGGATGTTCACCAGCATCTTTGGGATGGTGGTTGATGTGAAGCAGATGTCCACAAAGGACAGGTTGGAGAGGAAGAAGTACATGGGCATGTGCAGGTGGGAGTCTGAGATGGTGGCCAGGATGATGAGCAGGTTCCCCAGCACTGTGACCAGGTAAATGGTGAGGAAAAGCCCAAAGATGAGGGGCTGCAGTTCTGGGTCCTCTGAAAATCCCAGTAGAAGGAATTCTGAAATCTGTGTGCTATTCCTTGGTTTCATGTGGTTGCTGTAACTATGAGAAGGAGAGAGAGAGAGAACGAAAGAGACAGAGCCAGAGAGAGAGAGAGAGAGAGAGAGAGAGAGAGAGAGAGAGAGAGAGGTGAATCAAAAGTCAGTCTGTAAAAGTAAAATTCAGTAGTTCATCTTAGGCAACTCACCATCCAGCTTAAGAGAGAGGCCTGCTTCCACAGCAGTGGGTGGGACCTCCTCATCCTACCTGTGACCTCAGCTGGTTGCTTAGTTACCATGAGCTCCTGCTCCTCATAAAGGATCTAATGGCATCATTCCATGAGACAACACCAGGCTGGTGACTCACCAGTGCTGGTCAGTGCTGGATGTCAGGTTTAAGCTTCATTTAATTTTTATTAATGTGTTAGCATCGTAGGTTTTAATGGCTCCAGCATGATATTTCAAGCATGGTACATTGTGCACAGATGAGGTCAGGGTGAGTGCCATTTCCCTGCCCATATCATTTCTTCCTCTCTGCTGTCTCTGAGCTCCACCCTCCCAGGTCTTCATGAACTATATAAGAAGATCCTGCACACCATCATCCCCAAGCTGGGCTGCCTCACTGTGTTTGGTAACATCATCTCACATCACTTCATCCCTCCCTTCCTCCCATCCTTCCCAGACTCCAGGAATCACTGTTATACTTTTACCTCAACTTTTCATTAGCTTCCACATAGCAGAGGGAATATGCAGCATTGGTCTTCTGATTTATTTCACATCACAGAATGTACAGTCCCATCTATGTTCCTGCTAATGATGAGATTTCATTCATCTTTAGGCTGAATAATATTCTACTGTGTATACATACACATTTTCTGTTTCCATTCATTCATCCATAGGAAGCTAGGCCAATTCATTTATTAACTCTTGTGAATAATGCCACAGTCAATGTGGGACTTTGGGAAAACTTTTGTATTCCTTAGTGGTATAATTATCAAAATCAAATTCAGTGTGTTTGATCTATTTTCCCATCTCAAAGTCTCTTCTTAAACTAACCCATTTATACTTCTGTGTTTCAAACTCTATACAGTCACCCCCTGTTGAAACATCAACAAAAATTGAGAGTGTAAATACCCTAACAATATCAGAGATGCAAACATGAATGTGATGTAGTCTTGAATATCAAGGAAACTGTAGGGTGTATGAGGAGAAAAACTGAAGAAAAAAACCTGAAATGAAAGTGAATCAAATTAAAAAAAAAAACAAAAACAGATAGCCAGTGCGTTAATTCCATTTACATCAACTCAAAGTCTCCAGGGCAACATTTCCAAAAATAAAGCACAAGCAGTCTCACCCCAGAGGACATGTATTGAATTTGTAAGATTTTATTTTATTAAAATTTGTAAAATAAATCATTACCATAAATTACTGAAAAATAGCTGAGTTTTATTCATGTAAATGTCTTATCAGTTGAGAAGTAAAAAGAGAGCTGGGGAATTAATTGGAGCAAATTATATTCCATGCATATATAATTACATCAAGATGAATTCTATTGTTATATATAACTGTTATGAACCCATAAGAATTAATGATAAAAGAAAAAGTAAAAAGGGTGATCTACAAGATAACTTAATGAGCAATAGGTAGGGCAGGAAAGACTTCAAATGTAGACCCAAGGAAAGAGTTGCTTTAAAACATGTAAAAGGGGCAATTCACAATAGCCAAATTATGGAATCAACTTAAGTACATTTCTACAGATGAATGGATAAAGAGACTGGTATATGCATCCAGTGGAATATTATGCAGCCTTAAAGAAGAAAGAAATTATGGCATCAGCAGGTTAATGAATGGAACTGGAGAATATTGCACCAAGCAAAGTAATACAATCCTCTAAACCAAAGGCCAAAGGTTTTCTTATATGTGGATGGTAACTCACAATAGGGGAGACTAGGGAAGAATAGAGGTACCTTGGCTTAGGCAGAGGGGAGTGAAAAAAAGGAAGGAGATATGGGGGTAGGACGGATAGTAGAATGAATCTGACATTGTTACCCCTTGTACATATATGATTACAGAACCAGGTGATTCTATATCATCTAAAACCATAAGAAGGATAAGCAACACTCCATTTATGTGTGATGTGCCAAAATGCATTCTGCTCTCATGTATAACTGACTAGAACAAATGAAAAAGAAAAAAAAAAACATATGTAAAGGGGGAAGTAGTGGAGGATGGAGGAGGAGGCAGGCTCTCGGGCCCTCAGAGTCCTGCACAGGATATTCAGCAGAGACCTGTGATGGTCCTTCACTGGGAGGCCCATCTTGCTAAAGGTGCATGTCACTGAGGTCATCAAATTGTCCTGGAGGACAGAGTAACTGCAGACCTGAGGGGACCCAAGGCCAGTGCTGCAGTGTATGTGTCCTCTAAAGGTCCAGATGCTAAAGACTTCATCTCAGCTGGCACTATGAAGAGGTAGTGGAAGCCTTAATAGGGGAAGCTGGTGGGGATCCTAGGTAATTGGGGGTGATGCACTTGAAAGGGAGTGTGGGTCCCTAGCTCTTCCTCTGTCAACTCCTGGCCATGAGATTAAGAGCTTCCTGTTCACCTGTCCCCCATCCCTCATGACCTGCAACCTGGCCATGAGCCCAGAGTAACAAGGTCAACTCATTTTGAACTAAAGCCTCCAAAATTATGAGTCCAATTAAATTCTGATTTGATTTTCGAAGATGTTCCAGTGATGAAGAGCTGACTAACACATCCAGTACCACAGGACAGGAGGCCACCAAGAGGGGAGGACACCAAGAGGGGAGACCACCAAGAGGAAAATGCTTAGCACAAAGTCCAGGGTGATGAAATGCTCAGGATGGGTAGAGAACCTGAAAATGAGGGAAGAGGGGACACTACGAGCAGCATCTCAGGTTGGCAACAATTAAGCATTCAGCTGTCACTGATGAGGTCATCTGGACAGGGCAGCTGGGAGTGTGGGAAGATCCAGAACAGTGTGGCATGTTCACATTTGTGCAGGAGGAGGAGGTGGAATGTGTTCACTTATGTAAAAACCTCATTTCTATATCAGGTGTCCATCTGCACTGCCCTCTCCCTTAACCTGTCAACAGAGCAGGGTGATAACCATGGAAGGCTGGACGTCAGTGTCCTTACTGTCCCAAGTCTGTTTACTCCATTGGCCAACTGTTTACATCAATCTTGAAAACAGCCTTGGTGAAGTTCTGCTGTGCATCCCTGTGGAGACAGGAACCCTCAGCTTGATTATGGTCTTTCTTATTGAGCTGCTGTGATTAGAAGAAGATAAGGGCCACTTGAACACAGGATGCACCACAACAGGATCTGGTCAGTGGGGAAACTGAAGAGGAATCATGAATTCCAGGGGAAAAGGGGAACATGATGGAATTGAGCTGCTGCAAACAGCTTGCTCAGGAACTCAGCTTCTTCTTTTATCATTTTCATTAGACATTTATTATGAGGTCATTGTAGAAAAGCATGCAGTCCTTAGGACATGACGAGAGATGGATTCATGTCCTCTCAGCTTCCAGGATGGGCAAAGTCACGGTGGAACATCACAGTCAGGACACTGACACTGATGACCAGGAATGAAAGGGCAGGCAAAGGGATGCCTGTCGCCTGTGTTTACAGTGCACTATTCACCAAGGCTAGATCTGGACACAGGGTGAGTGTCCATGACCAAATAAGTGGATGAAGAGAATGAGGGACTCACACAGTGGGATACCAGTCAGCCACAGAGGAATGAGCCCTGGTCTTTGTGGTTCCATAGATGGCCTGGAGCACATTGTGCTGGGGAAATAAGCCAGAAACAAAGGCAGTCACTGCATGAAGTGTTGACCAGAACAGAGATTCTGGAAGTTGGGAAGGAGCAGGGAAGTGGGTGGATAAAGGAGACTGGATTTAAATAATGCACTGATGCATGTGGGGAAATATCACACTGAACCCTAGAGACATGTGCGTCTAAAACATGGAATCAAACACAAATAAAAGATAATTCTATCAACTCAGGGCTAACAAGAATCTCTCTCCAACAGCCACGACCACTGCTCTGACCCCAATGCACCTCTCATTTCCTCACCATTCCCACCTTGCCATCATGAAGAAATGCTGTCTAGAGTCTAAATTCCCTCCTGGGAAAATGCTGAGCCAATGCCCTGGAGCCTGACCCCCCTGACTGCAGCAGGTACTATGGAATCCAAGCTGAACAAAGGAGGCTCCTGATCTGAATACATGGCCTATGGCCAGCTGGGAAGCAGGCTGTGTGTGAAGCCATGTGGTCAGTATGTGTGTCGCGGGAGCCACACAAGAGGGCACAGGTGAGGAGGTGTCATTAAGCCTTAGTGACAGGTGTCACTAAGCGTCCTTCTCACATTACACATGCAACCGGGGGGCAGATAGCATATTTTTTCCCACATGAAGACAAGTAATGACTACATTTAGTCAAACATAAACTAAAATTTTGTTATGTGTTGCTTGAGATGAAATAACTCCTAAAAATCGGTCATTTGTGTTAGGTGGAAACTTCCAAATTATTGCTGTTCTAAAGATGGGAAGAACATCCAAACAGCTGAAAATTATATAGTAAAGAGGTCTGGATGTCATCCAAGGCAGAAAGTGCAATTGAGTGAAATATGACATAGAACTGTGTGGAGAAAGTGAATCAAAGAAACTGAAACTCCAGAAATAAAACAGAAGAGCTAGTGCTATTTCCACCTGCTGAGGATGTCCCAGGTTCTGGCTCTGAGGCTCTGAGCCCTGCAATCACAGGCACATCTTCAGTCTCAGTGCAGCTGAGGGTTTCATAGTTTCTCACAGTTTCCAAAGCATTCTTGATGTCCTTATTCCTCAGACTGTAGATGAAGGGGTTCAGCATGGGGGAGACCACACTGTTCATCACTGATGCTGTTGCAGTAGAATGCGAGTTTTGGGTCACAGCCAAACTGAGGTGCACACCTAGGCTTGTGCAATAAAATACGGAGACCATGGAGAGGTGAGAAGCACAGGTGGAAAAGGCTTTGTACTTGCCCTTAGCTGATGAGATTGCATGGATGGAGGACACTATTTTGGAGTAGGAGTAAAAGATGCCAGCGAGGGGTCCACCAGCCAGCAGCAAAGTTGCAAAATATATCACCAGGTCATTAGGAAAAGTGTCAGAGCAGGCACCATGGATCACCTGGTTAAGTTCACAGAAAAAGTGGGTGATTTCCAAGTCTGTGCAGAAGGGCAGTCGCAACACCATTAAGGTCTGGAACAATGCATGTGAGACACTCACAATCCAGTACACCAAAATCGGCAACACACAAAACCATGGCTTCATGATGACCATGTAGTGCAGGGGTGACAGATGGCCACCAACTGGCCATAGGCCATTATGGTCAGCAGAAAGATGTCTACTACAGAAAAGAGCAGGAAAAAATGCATTTGCATGATGCAACTTTCATATCTGATGGCCTTGCTCTGTGTCTGGATGCTCACCAACATCTTTGGGATGGTGGTGGAGATGAAGAAGATGTCCACAAAGGACAGGTTGGAGGGGAAGAAGTACATGGGCATGTGCAGGTGGGAGTCTGAGATGGTGGCCAGGATGATGAGCAGGTTCCCCAGCACAGTGACCAGGTACATGGAGAGGAAGAGCACAAAGATGAGGGGCTGCAGTTCTGGGTCTTCTGCAAGTCCCAAAGGAGGAATTCTGAAATCTATGTGAAATTTTTTGTCTCCATGTGCTCTGAAGATCAACAACTAAACATGAGTAATTTTTGTACCTTGCTCCCTTTAGGGTGACCCCACTGCCATTCCTATTGAGGAGATTTGTTCCCCAATTAGCTGATTCATTCCTAGTCAGGAGTCTCAGTCTTTATTGCCTTTTTCCTCATCATGGTGTACATTGTTCATTTTCAATGAGTTTATTCTTTGCTGTGCACAGAAGGACCCACTTGGGCAGAGAGAGTGTCAAGAATGGCAGCTTGACTCTCTGGGTGCCTCATTCCTGTGGTGGGTCCTTGTCAGTCAGCTCTAGGTTCGTAGAAGTGTGAACAACTGGGCCGCCATTGTTTCTTCCACTTGTTAGCAGGTGTCCCCAGTTTCCCTGTCCAGCAGGTGAAACCAGCCCTGGCCTACTTATTCTTGTTACACGAAAAGAATGCATTTCTACTCATGCAGGACACTGTTGAGGAAATAGTATGACAGAATGGGGTGGGATTAATTATTTTACCACAAATCCCTAAATGATATGTTTGGTACGTCAGTGTATAAACACACTTCATGGGTGGGAGGAGTCACGTCCTGTATTCCACATGAGCCAAGTGGATCAAGCACATTATCTGTGTAAATACACATTTGTGAACACTGATTTCCAAGCTGTCATTCACTGAGTGGGACACGTTGTGCTCTCCCACAGGTGGTGGGGTGCTGGATAATCCTCGTGACCCTGTCAGTTTTTAAGAGTATGTGTGTATTTTGAAGCCATAGAATTAAACAGAAGGCTTCTGACCTTCTGTGCATGTCCAGTGAATCATTACTTCTATAAACTGACCGTTTCTCCTGGTGGTGGCCCCTCAGCCCTTCAACACACGGTGGTGTGCTGCTCACAGACTGCAGTCTCTACCTGGGTGCTGCATCTCTTAGTCTTCTCGAGGGCACCTTGAGGTGGGTACTGTGTTGACCTCCATTAAATGAGGAAGCTGGGGCTCAGTGGGTTGAGGGGGACCTCGAGGCCACCAGGGCAAGGGATGGGGAGTGGCCCTCCGTGGTGCTCTGACTTAGGCTGGTTTCCATTTGTACCTCTTCTCACTCTGCTCTTTTATGTTTTAAAATGCTCTTGTTGGGGGGACGATTTACACCAGGGTTCATAAGTCTTAGTGTGCACCTTGATGAGTTTTACTTGTGTCTACACCGAGTCCCCATCAAGATATGAACACTGTATCTCACAGAGGTTCCCTGGATGCCAGCCACATCCCCAGAGGTCACCACTGCTGTGACTTCTACCACCTAAGTGGTTCATGGAAACCATGTGGGGCCCTCTTCAGTTGCTCCTTCCAGGTAATAGAATCTCAGTGAGGTTGATACACGTTGCAGGATGACAGTGGCTGGTGTTGACAGCGCTCCTGTCAACAGCTCTGAGTCTCCTCTTGGGCCTGTGCAGGAGTGACTTGTACCAGCATCTCCAACTTCACCCACCATCCACCTCCGCTGCTGCCTCACCAAGGATGCAGACTGCTCCGCTCACTCTGCAGGAGATGGCTCATCATTTGAGGAATGTTTTCCCCAAAATAGTAGCACATATTTGATTACCTGAAGCCTCCTAATCTCTCTCTTCCTCCTTCAAGGCTGATGACACCAAGATAAGAATAACTAAGACATTTTCAGGATTTACAGGAGCATCATGTTCAACAGATTCCAGTCCCAGGGTTTGGCAGCTTCCCACTGCAGGCCACTTGAGGGGGGCCTCGGAGACTGGCATCTGTCATTCCCTAACTTGACTCCCCTTCTTTCCTCTTTGCCTGAAGATTCAAAGGAGTGTGAGCTTTTCCTCAGTGAAGGTGGCCTTTTAGGCTGCTAGCCCACCATCTCCTCTGCTTTTCTGACTTATCAAATAAATGATGTCTCCTCACCCCAACAACTGGCCTCCATCCACTGGGCTCTTTTCAAATGGGGAGTAAGCAGACATGCGTTCATGGCAGAAGTGAGATTTCCATGTTTTTTTTTTTTTTTCATTTTCACTGGTTATTGTAACAGTACAATTAAAGAACCCCAAAGAAAGAACTCTAACATTGTATTCATGCCTAACCTGCCTGTGTATTTCCCAACTTCTTTTTTTTTAAATATTGTTTTTGTTGATAATGGACCTTTATTTTATTTATTTGTATGCGGTGCTTAGAATCAAACCCAGTGCCTCACATGTGCTAGGCGAGCGCTCTACCACTGAGCCACGAACCCAGTCCCTAACCTGTTTCTCATCCAGTGGTTTGTGCTGTGGTGAGGAGAGGCATTGTGACCACTGAGACAGCACTGCCTTCTCCAATTGTGAAAGTGATCTATGCCACTGCCTAAAGTCTGAAAAAGATGTCAAAAGCAAAAATGCAGAAAACAAAATTTGTTCTAAAGCTCACTGCCCAGAGTTAAACTTTCGGCATATGCAAAACTATGTAGCTGCCTTTTATTTATAATATTCAGATTATAAACATATTTAATGGGTTTTATTTGAGGCAAAAATTCTGATTTACATTATTTTCAGAATGAAAACAGGATTACTAATAAAGCACAGAGTGTGGGGTTGGGTTCTTTATCTCATGAATTTAAAGAAAAAAATCCACAGACACAAGGATGAGAGCAAAGTAGCAGGATTTATTAGAGTCATAGAAAAAAACAGAGCTCTTTGAGAGGGAGGGATCACAAGGAAAGACACTGAAGAGGGGCTGTTGGTCAGGGGCTGCCATGGGTCTACAGGTTTAAGCAGTCAGTCTCCCCCCAATCCTGAGAAGGCACTCTGGGTCCACTGGGTGTCCCTGCAGCCTTTAGTCCAATCAGAATATCCATCAGGAATTTTTCCTTCTTTGAAGGGAAATGGACTCCAATCATGTAGGTTGTGGCATAAAAATAGCCCTTGTGTGAGTTTCTTAGCCAATATCTGCAGGTGCTGTTTGTACTGCACGGCCCAGGGAGTTACCCAGGGCCCATCTCCCCATCTTCCCCGTCTGATCTCTTCCTCCTGACTTCACCAACATGTCTGTGCTGAAGTTACCTGGGGATCTCTTTTCTTGGCAACTGGGCCTCTACGTCACCACTATGGGAGATCTAAAGTGAAATACAGCATTCTGGGGAGCCTTCCACACCCTGAAAAGTCCAAGTTCCACACAGAGCATGTTGTCTTCCTTGCAGACACCACCATATTTCCATAAGAATCTTTACTTTCTTGTTAAAAAGTCAAAGCAAATTCCATTCCTTTTGAATGTTGCTGATATGAGCATCTTGGGAGGCTGGTTTTCTTGCTTCTAGGATTTTTGCATCTGGAAGAGGCCTTGGAGGAAGGGGAGGCAGTAGAAATAGCATTCAACACTGTGACTGAGGAACGGGCTGCAGACGGCTACCTGGATGTTGGGAGTTTGCTCAGCAGCGTGTTGGGCACAGACGAATTTCCGATTCTGCAGGAGCTGAGTGTCAGTCACTTCCTCCAAGAACCCTTCACATTGCTGACACCATGAGTTTCTTGAAACATGCAACACAGAGTCTTCTGTCCTGTCCTAATGGCTCAAAAAATGTTCAGATTCTCCGTGGGAAAAGAGGATGTAGCTCAGATGATCTTTCTAATTATTCTGAAATGATAATTATTTAAAAATAACATATAAGGTTGTAGAATGATAACTTCCAAGTTCCATTTAGAAAAGGAAAGAAGAAATGTCTAAGATAAGTAGATTTTGGCGGCTCGTGGCAAAACAATGTGAGATGAGTGATGAGTTAATGTGCTTTACTATAGTAACCATTTTAATTTCTGTATGTACCCTGTATTCATGTTGCAAACCTCAAATATACACAATGAAGTTTTAAATTATAGGTATTAAGACTGGCTGCCTGGGGGGTGACCACTGGAGGATCTTAGCCACCATCTTGCTCCCTAATTTTTAAATTTTATTTGACAAATAATGATCATATATGTTGATGGGGGTAGAAAGGCTGACACACACCTTGAAAGAAGATTTCAATCACAATATTGTCTTGCCATATGGCAGGATCAATAGGTCACCTCGGATTTCATTTTGCTGATCCTGGTCCTTTTCTGAAGTCTCATCTCCCTACATTTCCTAACCCTTAAACTACAGAAGAGAAGAGCAAGTAAATGTGCCACAAAAAACAAAAACATCTCTTTCAAAAGGTGGATCCTGATTTCCCTCTTCAGGGTTTGGGTCAGGGTTGTGACTGAGGACAGGAGGAAAATTACTGAAGGCTGAACATGTTATTCACCGCCCATCACCTACTGTTAAAGGAAGAAGGGCTGAATTCTTTTTCCATACCTTTCCTACCCAGCGGGTTATTCCCCTGGGTCTTTGGAAGCCCAGTATGTTCCTAGTGTTTTAGATGGACAGCTTCACTCGAGGCTTATGAATGCTGTGTTTCAGGAAGTAATTCAGAACTGATCACAAGACAAAATATTTTGTTTTTATTCAATGAGCCTAGGGGGAATTCCAACATGGGAGGAAGCTACTCCAACATTTTCCAACCTGGAGACCCCAAGTGTAAGGAGACACTAGAAGATGAAATGACATCAGGCTAGAAACACAGGGGACTTCCTTGGTCCAGTGCCACAGATGGCAGAATATCTGATCAGATCATTTCAATTTCAGAAGCCTGCCTTCCCTATCTGGTGGCCTCCTGCTTTCTACATAAGAAGTTATTGTTTCTTTTTTTCCATGTCTACATCACACCTAGGGCTGTGGTGGAGGGAGAGGTGGCAAATTTTTATTCAAATACCTACAAAAGGAGGCAGATTTGGATGAATCCATAAGAGATGAAACAAACCTCCAAAATTGGTGTGGTCAAAAAAATAATGACCCCCAAGGACATCCACCTCCCAATCCCATAACCTGTGAATGTTACCATGCATGTAAAAGGGAGCTTCTCAAGTATGATAAAGATGAAAAAAATCTAATTTTAATTTTTTCTTAGATTGCACACATTAGTTTTATAATGTGATGTTCTCATACATGTCTACAGTGAGGAGTGTTTAAGTCAGCTTAAACACCAGTATCTCCTCAAATGTGTATTATTTGTGGTAAAAACTTTCAAAAATCCTTCCTTCTAGCTTTCCAACAGATGTGGTGCTGGGAACGGAACCCAGGCCTTGCCCATGCTTGGCAAGGGCTCGCCCACGGCGGGCACCCCGCCCTCTCAGAGCTGGCTGAAATGCACTGCACACTCTGTTATCTAGTGACCCCACTGTGTGAAAGCACTACAGAGTTTTTTCTCCTGAGTGTAACTTAGTATCCACTGATCAACCTTTCTGCACCCCTCTCCTCCCCCATCCTCTGGGAACCACCGTTCTACTATTAATTTCTACAAGATCAACTTTTGTGCAAGTCACATATGAGTGAGATCATGCATGTTAAGGATCTCAGGATGAGAAAATCATCCTGATTGTCCAGGTGACCCTAGTATCATCACTCAGGTCTTTATGAGAGGTAGAGGTGGGCAGGAGACTCAGAGATGGGGTGGGACATGAGGATAATAAGAGGGAAGTGGGGGACCCTTTGGCATCATTTTGCAGCTTCCCTGGCAGAGGGCGACAATCTGGGACTGCCTGAGTCCTCAGAGCTGAGCTCCGGTATTCCCCACCACTGCGAGGCATCTCCTGGGGAGGTCTGGCATGGAGCAGAGGGAATCGCTAGCTCCAGTGGGGAGTTTGGGCCCTTTGGTACTATTTTACAGCTTCCCTGGCAGAGAGTGACCACCTGCCACAGACTGAGCCCCCAACGAGGAGCTCAGGCCTGCCTGGCCTCTCAAGCCCAGTGTCTCCATCAATGAGCACAGTTTTGTGACACCACCCCAATTTGGTTTAGTTCCCAGGTCCACACCCTGGCCCGGGGTCCAGCAGCTTGATGTATCTGATTGTCTATCAACACCAGGCTGCCTCTGCCCAGAAGCATTGATCATTACCAACCTGGAAGAAGTGGGACAGCAGGTTTCTTGGGTCACCACTTGATCAAGCACCTCTCAAACATCAAGTGAGTTACTGGAAATCGGCAGGGACACTTTCAGTCTTTACAGGAAAATTGCAATCCCTCTGATTTGCACTACTAGAGGGGAAGATACATGAGCAACATGAGAAAACATGGGAAGAAAGTGTACAAAACAAATCTAGAAGATATATCAAGAGAACCCAAACACAGCATGGTAGAAGGAATGACAGAAAGGGAGTTTAGAATGTTCATAATTAAAATGATCCGAGAAGAGAATGATGTGATGAGAGAGCAGATTCAGGCTATGAATAATCAGCTAATAGAACAATTTCAGGAAGCAAAAAATCATTTCAATAAAGAGATAGAAATTCTGAGAAAAAAAACAAAACAGAAATCCTTGAAGGAAACAAGGAAATGAAGGAAACAATAATTCAAGTTAAAAACTTAATAGAAAGCATAATTAACAGAATAGATAACTTGGAAGACAGAACCTCAGACAATGAAGACAAAATGTTTAATCTCGAAAACAAAGCCAAAGAAACAGAGAAAATGGTTAGGAATCATGAACGAAACCTCCAAGAAAGATGGGACATCTTGAAAAGACCAAATTTAAGAGTTATTGGGACTGAGGAAGGCACAGAGATACAAACAGAGGGTATGAATTATCTGTTCAATGAAATAATATCAGAAAATTTCCCAAATATGATGAATGAGATGGAAAATCAATTACAAGAGGCTTAAAGGACACCAAACACACAGAATTACAACAGATCCACACCAAGGCACATTATGATGAAAATACCTAACATAGAAAACAAAGATAGAATTCTAAGGCAGCAAGAGAAAAGCATCAGATTAACTACAGGGGGAACCAATACGGATATCAGCAGATTTTACAGCCCAGACCCTTAAAGCAAGAAGAGCCTGGAACAACATATTTCAAGCTCTGAAAGGAAATGGATGCCAACCAAGAATCTTATACCCAGCAAAACTTACTTTCAGATTTGATGATGAAATAAAATCCTTCCATGATAAACAAAATCTTAAAGAGTACACAAAGAGAAATCCTGCCCTAACAGAACATTCTCAACAAAATATTCAACGAGGAAGAAATGAAAAACAACAATCTCAGTTACCATGGGGAGGAATTGCCCTAAAGAAAGAGTCAATCAAAGGTGAAGCAAAGTTAAGCTAAAACCCCCAAAAAAGCTAAAATGGCAGGAAATACAAGTCATATCACAATAATAACCCTGAATGTAAATAGCTTAAACTCATCAATCAAAAGACATAGAAAGGCAGATTGGATTAAAAAGAAAGACCCAACAATATGCTGCTTTAAAGAGACTCATCTCATAGAAAAACATGCCCTCAGACTAAAGGTGAAAGGTTGGGAAAAAACATACCATGCACATGGACTGAGTAAGAAAGCAGGACTTTACATCCTCACTTCAGATAAAGCAGACTTCAAGCCAAAGTTAGTCAGAAGGGATAAAGAAGGACATTTCATACTCCTTAAAGGTAGCATAAATCAGCATGACATAACAATCATAAATATTTATGCACCAAATAATGGTGCATCCATGTACGTCAATCAGATCCTTCTCAATTTCAGGAATCAATTAGACCAAAACAGAATAATACTGGGGGACTTTACCACTCCTCTCTCACCGTTGGACAGATCTTCCAAGCAAAAATTGAACAAAGAAACCATAGGACTCAATGACACAAACGCTACTTTGGACTTAACAGACATATATAAAATATTCCATCCATCAAAATGAATACACTTTCTTTTCAGCAGCTCATGGATCCTTCTCTAAAATAGACCATATGCTTTGCCACAAAGCTACTCTTAGCAAATACAAAAACATAGAGATAATACCTAGTATACTATCAGATCATAATGGAATGAAATTAGATATCATTGATAAAGTTAAAAAGAGAAACTCCTCCAAGACCTGGAGATAAAATAATATGCTATTGAATGATACATGGATTACAGAAGACATTAGGGGGGAAAGGAAAAGTTTCTTTGAGGTCAATGAGAACAAAGATACAACATATCAAAATCTCTGGGACACTATGAAAGCAGTGCTAAGAGGAAAAATCGTTGCATGGAGTGCATTTAATAAAAGAATGAAAAGTCAACAAATCAATGATCTCACATTACAGCTCAAAGCCCTAGAAAAAGAGGAAGAGATCATCACCAAAAGTAGCAGAAGAAAGGAAATAATCAGAATTAGAGCTGAAATCAACAAAATTGAAACAAAAGAAGCAATTCAAAAAATTGACAAAACAAAAAGGTGGTTCTTTGAAAAAATAAGCAAAATTGATCAACCCTTAGCCATGCTAATGAAGAGAAGGGGAGAGAAACTACAAATTATTAAAATTCATGATGGAAATGGAAGTATTACAACAGACACAATTGAAATACAAAACATAATAAGAGGATACTTTGAAAATTTATACTCCAACAAAATAGAAAACCTGGAAGACATCAACA
>JAJEJO010040159.1:3260-41421 GCA_020662805.1 Glaucomys volans | reverse complement strand
GATTGGTCAGGCTAGAAGGAAAGAAAAGTGATCTAGGCAAAAGGAAGACCATTGAGGTAGAAAAGAGCAGAGCTTTCAGGGAATAGTGATCCAGGTTTGGTAGAGAGAAACCAAACAGAAAAGTGGAATCTTAAATCTCTTTTAACTTTGGGTTTTTCTTAAAGCAAGGGAGCTGTTGTAAGGTTTAAGAATAACATGTCAGATGATTCAGACACTGTTGAGTAGCTGCTACAGATGAGCATGAGGCTGGGTGCTGAGTGGCAGAATCACCATCAGTGGACTGATTCTAGAGTGCCCTTGGTCAGGAGTAGGGTTATGGGTGCCATTGACCTGCAAAAAAGCAAGCAATGGGGTGCAGGTGATCGGTGAGTGGATTTCTTGTCTCTGCTTTCTGGAGAAAAGAGAACTAGGGTTGAAGAGGTCCAAGGGAAAACAGGAGGTGATGGAGTAGAAGCTTTTTTCCTAGTGCTTACTGTGTGCTGGAGAGACAAGAGCTGGAGAGACATTGGAGCTGGAGAGACAAGAATGACAAAGAGCTCCAGGCTGGTGGATGATCTGGTGGTGGTGGTTGTGGGGGCAAGGTATGAGATGGTGATCATTCTAGAAGCAGGCAGAGATGCAAGAGAGGTGAAGGAGCCAAGGGTTTAACTGGAACAAGGTAGGAGTGGAAGACCTTAGGGGGTGAGATGTTAGCAGCCTTTAGGAATCTTAGAATCCTCTAGATGGGCTACTAGGGGTTGAAGGAACATGCCAAAGAGGTCTCTGGGAGTTTCCTTTCTCCATTTCTGCCTTGCTAGGGATCCCCATTCCTATATCCTCTCATCCAGGCCAGGGTGGTCACCTGGAGGAACTCCCAGCCCAGCTAGCTCCCACAGCCCTGATCCAGCTCAGAACTAGTCAACACTGTGATTTGGGAAAAGTAGGAGTGACCCTTCTTCATAGCACAGGCCCCAGAGCCACCTTGCATCATTGCCTATAATCCAATGGTGTGGTACTCTTAGGGTGCTGACAGTGCCAGGTGGGCTGGGCTGTCTCCACCTCTCCTGGCCCACCGGGAAAAGCCCATACCTAGCTTGGAGAAAGACTCTATTGTCCTCAGCTGTGCCCCACCCTGAACACCTTGGGTGCCTCTGCAGGGTGTGTGGTTTGCGGTTTGTTCTGCCTGGACTAGATATGGGGACAGAGATGTGGCCTTGAGCCACTTGTATGGGATAAAGGGGCAGCATGGGAAGTAGAGGGCTAAGGTGAAGACTTTCTTGACCCTGTCCTCCAGGAGCCAAGGGAATTTCAGCAGAGCCTCAGGGCTTCCCCAAGCCATCTCTCTTCCAGATCAGCTGAGATGCCCACTAATGGCAGATTGGTGGCCCTTTGCACAAAGGGCATGGGTTACAATCCTGGTTTCCCCCACTTATGCAGAATGGTCTTGGGCATGTTGCTCCCTAACTGCTCTGGGCCTCCAGTGATAATGATAATGATACCTACATGACAGGGACATTGTGAGGATCATCTACAGAACTGTGGCAGAGCAAGTATTCAGCTTTCCTTCCTTGAGACTTGGCATCTGTTTATGTTTTTTCAGCATCTGGAAGTGCAGTGGTGGGCATGGACTAATCTCTGAGTTGCCTCACTATCCCCCCACTTGCTTTACAAATTCTTCCAATACCTTTGCAACCAGTTCTCTGATTTCATTCTCTCCGTTGAACCACTTGGTGTAGGTTCTTGTCCAGCTTGGACCCTAAGGCATGGCACAATAACCTCATCCTGGCCATTTAGGCTAGAACGTGACCCAGAGGCACAAAATCAGAAGAAAAGAAAGATTATCACCATGGTAGCCTAGTTGGGGACCTTGCAAAGGAAGAGCCATAGCTGGTCCCTATCTAAGCTCAAAGACTGCCCTTGAGTAGCTGGGGCTCTGGGTATCAATGCATGAGGTCTGGGGAGAAGCAGACTTGCCTCAGTTGTCTGAAGCCCCTGTCTGCCCTTCTCCCACAGCTGGCAATCCTAGAAGACTATGCGGACCCATTTGATGTTCAGGAAACTGGTGAAGGTTCAGCAGGACCTTCAGTAGCCCCAGAAAAGATCCCTGAAAATGATGGCTACATGGAGCCCTATGAGGCCCAAAAGATGATGGCTGGTAAGTAACAGAGGAACGCAGAGGTGCTCCCTGAAGCCTGGCCTCTGTAAAACATGCTCTATGACCCACAAGTCTAAGAACTGACTCCTTGATCCCTAGAAAATATGGAGAAAGCTTTCACCAGGTCCTTAGGAGGATGGCCACTACCTTCAAGGTAGTCTTTTTGGAGGAGGAGCTGTGACTTGTGAAACCTGAGGCCATAGAGGAGGCCATGCAACCAAAGGTCAGATAGAAACATTTGAGATAGGAAGGGCAAGATAGTGGTGGGAGGTCAAGGATCCAAAAAAGGAATCTAAAAGGATTCGAAGAAGAGAATCACTAGCTTTGAGAAGGTGATGAGTTTGAAAATATTATACCAAAGTGAAACATCTTTATGGCATTGGAAAATGACTAGAAATAGATATAGATATAGATATCTATATCTAGGTATAGATAATGTAGGTGCCATGAAGCTGGGCAAAGGGTTAGGGTGAAGAGAAGTGAACAAGATCTGATCTTGCAGAACAGAGGCCAAGAGAGGATCTGGAGAAGGAGTCCAAATGGGGATGATCAGAGAGAAAGAAAAGGGTGGGTCAGTCTAAACCAAGACCCATGCCAGGTTGAGAGGAATATTGGTTTAGGGACAAATACTGTTAGTGCTTGGGTATACTGGGAACTAAGATGAGAAACCAAAGGGACAGAGAAGCACTTCAAAAGTTGAAATGAAATGCTTGGATTTGGTTCATCCAAATCCAAGGGGGAATAGAGTCATTATGAATTATTGAGCAAGAAAGAAATGGGATGAACCAGGGCACAGTTGTGTACGCCTTGTAATTCTAGCACCTCAGGAGGCTGAGGCAGGAGGATTGCAAATTTGAGGCCAGCTCCTGTCTCAAAATGAAAACTAAAAAATAAACTTTTAAAAAGGGCTGGGGATATAGCTCAGTGGTAGAGCACTCTTGGGTTCAATTCCCAGTATTGCAAAAAAAAAAAAAAAAAAAGTGGGAGTAGAGCGGAATTACTGAGGCCTTAAAGTACAGAATGAACTGGAAGAACTGAACATCAGAAAGTCAAATTAGCAGACTGTTGTGGAAATTATTGGAGTTTTAAGGAGCCAATAATTTAAGACCTCTTTCTTCCTTTCCTGGACTTGGGAATAACTGATAACTGTGGGAATAACTGATAACTGAGGAGGAACTAAAATTAAGGAAACAGATGGAGATTAAAATGCTATTATTGATAAAGTTGATTGGAGAACATCACCTAGCTACATCAACACAATGGGCTTCTTAATATTCTGCCACAGAATTAAACTTGCCTGCTCAGGCTTGGGCAACACGGGACAGTCATAGGCCTCTACATGGGGGCAGGCCACTCACTGCAAGGAGAAAGAAACAGAAGGCGGATATGAGTAAGAGAATGAGCATTCGCTGGCCCATCAGATAAACTGCTCTTCCTCGGGAGAGACAGGTGAGGAGGCAGAGAACCTTTGGAGTGTTATCCCAGGAGTATTGTTCCCAGGAACCCTGAAAACACAAGCCTGTGAAGTGAAGATTCACCTTGGCAGTAATCTGGATATGGAGAGATAGGGGTGAAAGTCATCAGGTATTGGCAATGAACCGATGGGATTTAGATAATGAAGCAGGGTCAGGTTCAAGGAGAACAGTATAGGACAGAAATGGATAAAGTGAGAAGGTGGCTACCTTGTTGAGGTCAGAGGGGTGTGGACCATTAATGCCCTGGAATTATATGTAAAAATTTGAGTGCACATATATATATATTTTTATAGTAGCTTCAGAGCTTTTAAAAATCAGATTTTCAGTGGGGTCAGTGATCCTGAAAAGAGAATCACTAGTTTGGGGGAAAGTGGTGAGTTTGAAATGATATGATGTCAAAGTGAAACATCTTTCTGAACATGGGAATATGACTAGAATATAGATGCAGTGGGTGCTATGAGACAAGTAGTTCAAAAGTTAGGGTAGAGAGAAATGAATAAGACTTGACCTTGGAAAACAGAGGCCAAGAGTGGATCCAGGAAGACAGTCCAAATGGGAACGATTAGAGAAAAGACAATCCATGAAATTGATTTGTCAAAGAGGAAAGTTTCACAGTGGGGATGATCAGCAGTGCCTAAATAACAAAGAAGCCTTTCCTGATTTTTGTGAAATGATGTCACTTGGGACAGGAGAAATTGAATGGAGCCGGGCAATGAGGAGAAGGTGGTTGCGGAGGACCATGATTCAGTTTCCTAAACATGTCAACTTCATCTGCCCAGTCTTGCTGGCTGTCATGGGATCCTTTTTATGTCTTTCAGTCTAATGCCCATATGCCTCTGCCTCTCTTGGACCCAGTGCTTGTAGAGCCCTGGAACTCTTTGGTTTGGGGGGTTTCCCCTCTTTTTCTCTTGGTGCTAGGGTTTGAGCCCAAGACCTCATGCATTCCAGAGGTGTTTTGAAGGTAAGGAAACCAGGATCTGTGACTCCCAAGTTCCCCCAGAAGGAGACCTTGCTCATGGTGAGGAGCATTGCTGGAGGAGATACCCTGGTCACTAGGTTGAGCTCACATCTCTTCCCTCCTTCTTGCCCTGGCAGAGATCCGGGGCTCCAAGGAAACGACAACTCAGTCCCTGCCTTTGTATGACACACCCTATGAGCCAGAGGAGGAGGGGGCTACCCCAGAAGGTGAGGGAGCCACTTGGCCCAGGGAGTCTCGCCTGCCTGAAGATGATGAGAGGCCTCCGGAGGAGTATGACCAGCCCTGGGAGTGGAAGAAGGAGCGGATTTCCAAAGCCTTTGCAGGTAAGTCTTGATGGAAAGGCATATCTGCTGGGGTTTCTGAACAGCTTCTCAGGCTCAGGAGAATGAAAGTAGTAGAGACCAGGAACCCAGGGAGGTATAGAAGTGGGTCTTCAGGGCAGAGTAGGTGAGTTCTGTACCAAAGACAATGGGGACTTGGGCAGTGTAGGCACACACTGAGCACAGGGTCAGGGACTGAAATGGGGAAAGGATGAAGGCATTTCCCTGCATCATCATCTCTCAGAGGCCAAGGCCACTTCCATCTTTTAGGGGCTGAGTATACTTAAAAATAAAGAAATTCCAATACAAAATTATGAAGCTTGTGGCATATGTTAAATACATTTAACCAAAGAGGGCATTTAATACTTCAAACAGTGGAAATAGCTGTGGGCATGACCTGAATTCTAGGACTGTATCTCCCAGTGGTAGGTCCAGCCCCAGGGAGATTTCTGAACTGCAGAGGGAGGCTCTGAGAAATCCCCTGATTGCTGAATGAAGATCGGGTTTCTCCTGTCCTAACCACACCACTATCTGTTCCCAGTCGGAGTACACCATGGAAAAGTGCAGGTTGGCAGTCCGAGGTGGGCAGAACAAGATCTGGGAGTAGGGAGAGGGCTTTCATTCCTGAACCCTTGAGGCCTTAAATGTCATTAGACTTCATGTTGTTCCCATGTCCCCTCACCCCTCCTTGAACAAAAGGCTCATCCTGGAGCTGGACCCAGCCCTTCACTCTGCCCTCTTCACCCTGGCAGCCAGACTGGGAAACCTCAGTTTTCTAATTTGCTTCCTGTAAAGCACACACCATTGAGGATGGGCCATTTATCTCCAGAAGTCTCCTTGGAGAATCAATACTGTTTGGATTGCTTAATGGGAAAATCTATGCTGGTCATTAGGAAACCTCGTTAGCAGTCCTGCAGCTGAAGGTGGTGTCACTTTTCTTGAGGTTGGGAGGGGCATTACATTTCAAAAAAGCATCTGCCCCCCAAGTTTAAGTATTTCTGACAATTGGAGGCTAAGCTATCACATTCTCACTGCCCAAGAATTCTCAGGCTTTGGGTAAGAGAAGAAGGGGCAGGCAAGGCTGGGAATTCGAGGAGACTGTGGGAAAGAGGGTGTGGTGCCAGAAGGTTCGGGTAGCTCCTAATCCCATTTTTTCTCCTTTTCTGGTCCCTTTGGGACTTGAGGGCTTATGATAGGTCAGATGAATGGGACCCACGGGGCTGGCAAATAAATATTCTGTGTCCTGCTGCTTGCCACCCAAGCCTCCCAGGCTTTGAGCAGGCCAGCCTGTGTGTGGTCAGTGGCGGTTCTCTCCAGCCCCTGAGTGAGAGTCCTCTTCCTTCCCGGAAGTTGCCCTTGCCTCTGCTCTCCCCCTTCTCCTTTCTAGGCTGTCCTATATCCTAGCTCTGGGTTTTGGTCTCAACCTCTGCCTCTTTCTGTCTCTGTCTCTGTCACTGTCTGTCTCTCTTCTTCTTTCTGCTACTGGCTCCAGTTGACATAAAGGTCATCAAAGACCTACCTTGGCCTCCACCCGTGGGACAGCTGGACAGCAGCCCCTCCCTGCCTGATGGGGACAGGGACATCTCCGGTCCAGCCTCACCCCACCCTGAACCCAGCCTGGAGGACAGCAGCGGTGGGTCCTGTGGGGGCTTCTGACCAGGGTGACATGGTCCTCACCTCTCAGACCCTGTGGGTTTGGGCTGGAGGAGCTGAGAAGTGGGGCAGGGTGTAGAGAACCCAGGAAGAATCTCCCTTGCCCTGGAGAGAGAGGGAAGAGATAAAATGCACATTCCTCCCACCTCCCTCAGGGATCTGAGGTGAAGTGTCTCCTTAGGGAGACCTTTCTAATATGTTCCCAACTGTGCCACAAAAGTGCACTGTTTTTAGTTGACTTCTTTGGTTAGAGCTTTGCCTGACTGTGCAGACCCTTCAGAGGCCTGGGGGAGGTTCTGGCACAGGAAACTCTAACCAAATAAAGCAGAGGATCTGATCCTTGCATCTGGTGACTGAAGGACAGTAAAGGCTTGAAAATGCTACAAGGAGAAAGAGCCTAAATATGGGGAAAGAAGGCAAGAAGTTCATCTTCTGTGTTTTGTTTTGCCCAGAATGGGCACCCAAGGGTGGCTATGTAGATAATGTGAGCACACACAGGTGTGAGCACCTGTTTGTACCTTTGTGCCTGAGAGTTGTCCATCTTTTGTAAATGCAGGTGCATGTGTTCCTGTGGCCATATTACCCACTAGGGTGGACCCTCTCCTGTGCAGGCTCAGCTGTCAGACTGCCCTGGTCTTGGACAGGCAGAGTCCCCCCCCCTGGGTTTCCATGGGTGGGGGAGGGGAGCCAGTGGGCAGCGACCTTGGGGTGGGGAGGGCAGGCTGTCTGGCAGCTTGGGGCAGGATTAGCCTGTCAGGATGGCACCAAGGGGAATCGGATAATTGTTCTCAGATCGATAAGTCATTTCTACAGAATGGCTTGGCAGGGTGATTTGGAGAACGGTAATGAACTCTGAGGAGAAGAAAGAAACAATATTATCAGCGCTGAAGCCACTCTGAGGGGAATGGAAGAGGGGGAGGCAGTCAGCGGTTCCTGAGGGAGAAGCTGAGTGGTTTCTGGTGTTCCTCCCCTCTGTCACATCCCCATGTGGCACTAGAGGCTACACCCTTCCCCCACCCACCCAGGATGATGTCCCTAAAACTGGTCAGGACAGTGAGTGTGTATGACCTTTCCAGAGCATGCATTTGGTCCCTTAGGGGCGTGGGGGAAATGGGGCGGGTACTGGCTATTGTAGGGCACTACCTCTGGGGTCTTCAGAGGCCGTGATCCCTGTGTTTCCTACAGCCCAGTTTGAAGGATCAGAGAAGAGCTGCCTGTCACCTGGCCGGGAGGAGAAAGGGCGGCTACCTCCCCGACTCTCTGCAGGGAACCCCAAGTCAGCCAAGCCTCTAGGCCCAGAGCCCAGCAGCCCCCTGGGGGAGTGGACAGATCCAGCACTGCCTCTGGAAAACCAGGTGTGAGTGTCTGTGTCCAGCTGGGGACTCCCTCGCCTCTCCTCCCTTTCTGGCACTGGCTTCCTGGCAGGGGACACCCACAATGGGTGGGCCTGGACAGCGAGGGACCCAGCAGGGATGCCCCCCTTCCTCTCTCTCATCCTCAGCTGGTACCACGGGGCCATCAGCCGAACAGACGCAGAGAACCTGCTCCGGCTGTGCAAAGAGGCCAGCTACCTGGTGCGCAACAGTGAGACCAGCAAGAACGACTTCTCTCTATCCCTCAAGTGAGTGGGGGAGGCTGCCGGTGGGGGTACAGCCAGTAGGGCAGGAGGGGACTCCAGTATTCTCCCCATGCCTGGCCAAGCTGAGGAGGTTCCCTTCCCCCTTGAACAACTGCTGACTCCAGGCCAGGCATCCTGACATGTCTGAGACTCAGCCCCTGCTCCTTAGGAGGAAACTAACAAGCTGCAGCATACAGTTCAGAGGGTTCTGCCACTCACTAGCTGTGTGGCCTGGAACCCCCTTAACCTCTGTAGGCTTTAGTTGCCTTATAATAAAATAGAATAATAATATTCACCATAGGGAAGGATTAAATGAAATAATATATGAGAAGCACTTAGCATGGTGCTCAATAAATTATCACCATCACCATTGTTAATAGAAGTACAAGATGTTCCAGAAGCACAGACAAGGAGATAGAGGAGCTTTGGCTGAGGGAGTCTAAAGGGTAAGATGGGGGGCTGGGACTTGGGAGGAGGGCAGGGCAGTGGACACAGAGCTACTCCTGTTTACTCTGAGGAAGTACATGTTTGAGGCAGAGTCCTGGAAGAGGTGGCAGAGGCTGGGCCCTCCCTTTCCGTTAGCCCTGCTCCCTTGGAGCAGATATGCACAGCCCAGCCTCAGCCTTCGAGGTTCCCTGGTGGACCATCCAGCCTGCCTTTTGGTGACCAGGAGTTCTGCAGCCCACCTGAGACAGCATTTCTCTTCCCCACTTTACCAGAAGACACCTACACCACTTCCTACTTCATTCTCTGAGGGCATTAGATACAGGTTTATAACCCCCCAACCTCCACTTACTTTAAGCAAATCCAATCTGAAAATGTGGGATTACTGAACCTAATACATTTAGGGGATGATTATTCAACTTAAAAGATTGTGGAAAAAGTACCAAACTGTGGTTAGGTAACTGAGTTCTCAAGAAGAGTTTGATAAAACTGTGTGACCTTAGACAAATCCCTTAACCTCTCTGGCCTTCATTTCACCCTTTGCAAATCTCTTAGAACACTCTTAGATTTCTTCCAGCTTATATTCTACAGGTCTGCACATTACAAAACCAAAGGAGCACTTTGGAAAAATTCATTTGTCAAAATTTTGATTTATATAACTTAAGGTGGTATATTTCATACCCAAGCAGCATGTATACCATCTCCAAACCAACTACCATCCTGCCAGATAGATCTCCTTTATACACATGGATTCAAGAGGTTTGTTACTTGGTCAAGGTCCACAACAGAGTATGGTTGTGCACACCTATAGACCCACCCTCAGGAGGGAGGCTGAGGCAGGAGGATCACCTGAACCCCAGAGTTCAAGGTCAGCCTGAGCAACATAGCAAGACCCTGTCTCAAAATAATAATTAAAAATAAATAAATACAAATAAAGTCCCCAAATTGGAATTTGAACCCAGCTGTCTGACTCTTAAGAACACAATTGGAGTGAATGACTCCACCCCTCATCAAGGGCTGAATGCCGGTAGTCTAGTACTGTCCAGTGCAAGGAGAGACACCAGTGTCTGACTCTGTGGAGCGGAACTAAGGAGTAGAGCTAAGCCAGGAATGGGGGGCTGCCTTTTATTGGGGAGTGAAAAGGGAGACCCTCCTGGACGGCCTGCTCCAGCCCTGGCTGGTCAGGCCTCCTCAGCATGTCTGCCAGAGCCTCGTTTGCATATAAATGGCTTCTCTGAAATACAATTATGGTTTCTCTTCTCTCCCTAATGGAAGGGCTTTCACTGGTAATTAAACAGCTTCCTCAAAAAGCCTTGGCCCAGTGGCTCAACTGGTCCCACCCCACCCCCAACCCCAGCATCTGGCAAAGGCCTTGCTGTGTCCTAATGGACCCTTGGGACTTGTCCTGGAAGGTTGAACATCATAGTCACCCCTCTTCCTGTGAGGTCAGTTATGTAGGTGGAGCTAGGATCTCTGGCCACTTGTTGCCCTTCTGGACAAATCAGTCCCTTGAGGAGAAAGTGTAATGTACAGTTTTGGGGAGAGGTCCCTAAGTAGACTGGGAGAGGGGGTCATTTCCAAACTGGTAGAAGGTGAGAGAAGGCCTGGGCCTTGGCGTGGAGCACATAGGAGAGGGTGACTGCTCCCTTGCCTTTCCTCTCCTCTGCTCACAGGGGCTATACTAGCCTCAGGACCTTGGCTCCTTCCCTCCAGGGCCTGTGCAGTCACTGTCAACCCCAGGCATTATCTCAGTTCCACAGATGACCTCACACCCTGACACACCCTGAGGCCCCCAACTTTCTCCCAGCAGGCTGCTAGGCTTCTAAGGCTTCAGGTACTGTACACTGCTGGGAGGCAGGGATGGAGCTAGGGGCCCATTTTTCTCCATCCCTTTCCTCTCTCCAGTCTCCCCATTCTCCCTGATTTCTCACTTGTGGGCCTAGTAAAAAGGGTCCAGGCAGAGGCTTTGCACCTAGGCAGAGGAGACAAGTGATAATGCTTTTCAATCCTCACCTCTCAAGAATGGAGGCCTCTGGATGGAGGTCACAACCCCTCAATGGCTGTGCTTCCTACACTAACCTCTTAGCCCTGTCCTTTGCCCCAAGTGGTCTCAGAGTAGGCAGAAGCAGCCAAATCAAGTTTCAGGACAATTTCATTCAAACAAATTTCAAACATTCCATTGCCTGTGGGTGAGTTTCAGGCCTGGGACCCAGCAGACCAAGCCTGTGGTAGTTTGGACAAACATTTTTCCTGGTGTGGTTTTGCCATCTCCTCTCTCTGAAACTCAGAGTGCCCACCTGGACATTTAGAGCTGGCTGGAGCTCTGGACAATGGCATCCCTGTTGGAGGGGAGGGCCAGCACTAACGTTGGTTTCCAGGGTGGTGCAGGGAGATGGGAGAGGCAGTGGAGCCCCTCCTCTCTAAGAAAGGGAACAGAGCTCCAGCCTCAAGGTGATGTCATTCCAGGCACAAGGGCTGGATGGATGAGTTGAGGGCTTGGCCTAAGGCCCAGATAGCAAGAGGGGGAAGGGATGTCCCCAGGAGGAGGTAGCTAAGCATTTCCAGATTTTGGGGGGACTTCCAGATCAGCTTTCTCCCTCCCCCATTCTTTGCAAGGGAGAGCCCCAACCAAGATTTGGTTATCACGTCTATCCACCCACCCTCCTTCCAAGGGCATCTGTGGCTCCACATGAGTCATCAGGAGCCTCCTCAGGTGTCCTGCCATATAGCTCAGGAAGGATGAGGCTAAATTGGCCCTGGTTTCAAAGTCTGAAGGGCAGGGGTGCTTGGATACCAGGGCTGGGGGTACTGATCATTCCACTTTGCACCTGCACACATCCCGTACACTCACTTTATACACAATGTTGGCATACCCATTGTCCTTACCATGATCCAGTGAGAAACCACGGATCCACATTCCTGCCTTCTAGACTGACCACCATCCTATTCATCTCCCACCTTCAGCGGGCTTGCTGTGGGAGTGGGAAGGGTTACTGAATGGCTGGGTGGGGGACTGAGGAGAGCCCCCACTCACCAGGGTGTCTTCCTCTTCCCAGGAGCAGTCAGGGCTTCATGCACATGAAGCTCTCCCGGACCAAGGAACACAAGTATGTGCTGGGCCAGAACAGCCCGCCCTTCAGCAGCGTCCCTGAAATCGTTCATCACTATGCCAGCCGCAAGCTGCCCATTAAGGGGGCCGAACACATGTCCCTGCTCTACCCTGTGGCCATCCGGACTCTGTAAATGTGAGGCCAGGGCACCGTGATGGACCTGGACTCAGCCCTGTCACCTGACTGAAGGCAGTGGCTCTTCCCAGGGACATGAAACCTTTCTTCCCCTTGCCCTGGGATCTAGTAGACGCTGGAGGTTCCTTAATTTATTCTAAAGGGGAAAGGCTACTGGGGCCTTTGGGTAAGAGGTTGGCTGGAGCTGGAGCTGGAGCTGGAGCAAACCCTGGAGAGAAAGGATAACCCCTGGAGGAAAGGGACTCCTGAGCTGCTGGTCTCCTGGGGAGTTTAAGACTGGCAACTCCGGCCCCTTTCCAACCCTAGGGAAGAGGTGGCTACCTCCCTCACCACCCTTTCTCTACTGGGTCAGTGAGGGGAGAAACGGGACGCCGGATGCCAACCCTCTCTCTGCCTCCATCTTCCCCCCACCCCCAGGTACCCGAGGGCTCCGCCCAGAGCCTGGTGCCGGGCTTGGGGAAGGCAGGCGCCGGGGTTGGAGACGGCATTGGGGGGTGGGGAGATGAAGGGAAGGGTTAGGGCCGGAGGGAACTGTGCAGTCCCCGGGCCGCCCCGGCTCCCGGCCAGAGGCAATAAATAAACCCGATCCTGCCAGGCACAGCCGCGTCCGCGCCTCCGGCGCCGCCCCCGGGTTGACAGGGGAGGGAACAGAGAGAGCGCAGATTATGTTTATAAATCAGCTCTGGAGCCGACCCAGGCCGGCTGTGAAAAGCACTTTCGAAGCATCAAGTTCCTTCCTTTGACGTGATGTCAAAACATCCCCCGCCGCCCCTGCCGGGCTGGGGCTCCCGGGGCCCTCTGGCCACACGGCGCCCCCTCCTCGCCGCACTGCCCAGCGCAGTTCCCCAAGAGCGCGTCCAATTTCCTGCCAACAGCCGTTTGTCTGGGAGGAGGGGAGCCGTGCAGAGACAAAGAGGCAGCGCGCCAGGCGGGAGGAAGCGGGGCGGCCCTGCCACGCGGAAGACGCGCGCCGGCAGAGGCGGGAAGGCGGCGTGGCCGACTGCGGAGTCCCGCCTAGCATTTTTTCCACAGTATTCTGGTGCTTGCCGCACCTCCCTTAGCCCCTGATTGACAGATCAGTGCCTGGCCGCCTGTGGGCCTCGGCCCGAAGCTCCCCGCCTCGGCTCTAGTCGCGGGGTTGGCCGTGTGCGCCCCCTGGTGGTCGCGCCTCAAATCATCCGCCCGGGGCGTGGGGCCACCCACGCCCACAAGTTGCTCCATCGACGCCCTTGCGGCTGCTGGCATCTGGAACCTGCCGACGCCTGTGGGCCTGGACCCTAGGAATACCCACTGGGCCGCGGGGCAGAGTGGAGCTGGTGGCCCGCCGCTCCAGACCCGCCTGCAGCTTCCACAGATAAGCCAAACAGAAATTCTCTGGCGGCCGTACTGGACAAACACCCTAAGGAAATGGCTCCCTGGGAGGGCAGTCTGAGGACCTCTTCCACAACCCAAACGTGCAACCCAAGTGTGCTGTGAATCACAGTACTTGGGAGTTTCTAATCCTTTTGACCTGACAAACGTAGGAAATCCGTGGAGACAAAAAGAATCACTTGGAAATGGGCATTGTTTCAGAAATTCCCTCATAGAAGGCTGCCCTATCTTGAGGTAGACTGGAGAGCATCTGTCATTTTCCATATGAGAACACAATCCTGAAGAATTTAGGCGATGGGTTCATCTGTCTCCCAGCTGTCATCTCGCTGTCTGGAAAATCCATGTAGGCACAGGTGCCTAACTCCCATTACTCAAAGAGGGGCGGGGGGAAAATGAGGTTCTAGAGCAAGCCAGACCAACTCTGGCTTCCTATAGGGTCAGACTGTATCCCATCCCCTTCCCTCTCTGCCAAGCTTCTCCAGGAACCTCACAGCAGCCCTTGAGAGCCCTCCATCAAGAAGGGCATCCCTGGGCTGAGATGGGAGTCTCCAGCTGGTACTTAGCCTTAGGTTGTTCCTTTATTCAGTGGATACTGGCAAGCTTTTGAGAGATGTCTGGACAGGACCGATGAGCCAGCTGGGTAGTTTCCTCTGCCTATGCCTTACCCTATCCTGGGGCAGAATAAAGAAACCCTAAAGGTGGAAAAGTATTTATTTGTAAAAGAGACTGCTGGAGCTGGGAGAAGAAGGCTGAAGAGAACTGCATGGATAGGTATTAGGCCTAGGTCTGACTACACTACATATTTAAAAACTTGGGAGAGAAGGTCACACTTGTGCTGTTAGACTGGGATGCTGAGGAAAGGTTTCTGTAAATTCCTGCTATGGGTACATCCTCTACCCTCTCCAAGGTATTTGCCAGCCCTTTTGAAATTGGAGAGCCCAGAAGAGGGGTAGGTCAGGAGTGGGGAGGATTCTAAGATGCCAGCATCTATGTCCCCACTTTATCCTTAGTCCCCTACACACACACACACACACACACGCTCACTCTCTCTCTCTCTCTCTCTCTCTCTCTCTACTTCTAAGCCTGTCTTCCAAGTTGTGGTTTGGGTTTGTTTGATTTTTCCTTAGCCTGGAAGAAGAGGCTTCACTTTGCCTCAAACCATTAGCTCCCCTACTTCCCAAACTCTAATTCCTAGATAGCATCCCCAGTTCTCCAGGCTGAGACACCTCCCGAGCCTAGAAAACAGCACACATGTGATGATGACTGAGCCATCTGGACTGAGTTGGGAGGTCAGAATGGGGAGAGGGACAGAAGCAGGACAGAGGTATAGGTATAGGCCCAAATCTCTGCTCTGCTGGGCAGTGGGCAGAGCCCCAGAGGAGATAGTCCTAGAAGTTCTCGTAATGGTGGGAGAAATGAGTCCGGTCCTGCCTGTTGATGAGCTGACAGGCCTTTTCCACATTCTTGGTCATGCCAGGGGGACCACAGCTAAATACTCCAATCTTCCGAACCTGTTTCAGGAGGAAGAGGCAAAGACTAGCACATTGTTCAGAGGCAAAGCTAGCTCAGTGCTCACAGGAGGGCCAGATCAGTGCTCAGAGAGAGGGCTAGATTCATGTTCATGGTGCAGGCTAGTTCCCTGTTTTTTGGTTAAAGACCAGCAAGAGCCCATGGAGTGTTCCTGATGAAGGTTTGCTTTGTACCATGTATGACAAAGTGTTTGTAAATCCAGCTTGATTTCAATTAGTGCCAGATCAATGTTTTAATCAGTGTTCAACTTGAGGGATAGCTCAGTGTCTCACTGAGGGCTAGTCCAGTATTTATGAGAGCAGTGGCTAGCCCAGTGTTCATGGTGAAGATTAGCTGTGTCCAGGATGAGGGCTGGCTCAGTATTAATGAAGAAAATATCCCTAAGGTTATGCCAAGGTCTAGCTTGATTATTGAACTCTTCCTTTGGGACACTGAATCATAGCTTCAGAGTTGGTAAGTTCCTGTTGCCAGCATCCTCCCTTAGCACCTCAGGGTGACCTCCCCAACCTGTCCTTTTCCATTCTATTACCTCATCAATCTCCCAGGGGATAGATTCCCATCCATACCTAACTCTCACCCAGATAGGGTAGGGGTTTGGGAGCTTTACTCAGAACCCAGACAATGAAGGTGAAAACCTGGTTGTAAGCTGGACCAACCTGTGGGTGGACCTCCTGCAGGGAGTTGAAGAAGGGCTCAAAAGGGGGGCGCCCAAAGTGGGTGACAGAGCGCAGGCCTGTGAATAGACTCCGGTTCAACACCTTCTGGAAGTGCCGCTCACAGATGTACTGGGGAGGGAGGGAGGGAGGAAGGTAGGTCACAGTCAGGCATACACGGGTCAGCACCTAGCCCAAAGGGTGGCTCACCTGGCCTGCCTGCCTGGCCCCTGACCTTACCAACATGGTGGTCCTGAGGTCAAACTTCTCAGCCAGCTGGGTGATGTAGATGTGCACAGACACCAGGTCCTGACAGTCATTCTCCTCCACCTCCCTGATGATGTCAGCCAGCCACTCAAACTGCCGTTGGGTCCGTGTCACCCAGATGAAGTAGATCTGAGGACACAAGCCAGAGCTCAGGACCAGCTCAGCTCAGGCTCCCCACATTTGGGGGGGTCTCCTCACAGAAAGAACTCTTCCAGCCTCAGTCAGCGTATGCCTCTTCCCAGACAGTCTGGGAAATGGAATGTGTGGGTCCCAGGGACAGGTTCTGAAGGCCAGAGGTAGAGTTGTCCCCAAGGGATGGAGAGGTGGAAGTGAGAGGTAGCCTGGAGTCAGAAAAAAGGATTCTCTGCAATTGAGAGCTGAAGGTCTGTTAGGTGACAAGCAGCAATCTCAGGCTGAGCTTGTCCTACCACTTCCTCCAGTGAGCCCTGCTTAGGCCAGAGGCTACCCACCAAAGGTTTCCCAGAGGGAGACCTTCCAGCTGAGGGTCATTTCATAGAGCTGCCTCAGGGAAGACCCACCTGCCTGAAAGGAATAGGAAGATACCAGTGGGGGAAGCCCACTCCAGCTTCTGACGGGGAGAAGCTGGGCTAAGAGGTGTGGGTTAAGGAGCAGAGGCAGAGCTGGCACTGACCAGAGAGGAAGGGAGCTGTCACTCTCTGAGTGCTGACAGCATATGGGTTGGGCCTCTGCCCTCCACATTCCAGCACCCCTGACTCACCTGCCAGGCCCAGAGAGACAAGCAGGAGCCTGCCACTGGGTCCAGGCTGGTGTGAAGAGGCCCTGTGTAGAGGGGGCCTTAGGGCTTGGGCTGTGTTCTGGGGCCACTCCCCTCCTCTTCGTTCTGAGAGCTGAGTCATTTTCACTTATGCCCTACCCCAAGTGTCCTTCCCTCTCATAGCCAACAATGCTTCAAAGGCTGGCCTCCTTTGTAAGAAGGAATGGATTTGTTTAACTCCTGCCAGTCCTTCTTGGAGAAACTCCCAGAAGCAAATCCTATATGGAGTACTCCTTAACAGAGAGAAGGAGTCCTTGGAAACCAAGCAGGAGCCTGCAAGCATCAGCAAACCAATTCTGTCCTTCAGGGTCTGATACCCTGACACCTCCCCACCTACCGTCAACTCCAGGGTTTCAGGCCAACTTGCCCTTATCCATTGAGTACCAAGATCAAGGCGGCCAAGAATGGAGGCAGGAGAGAGAAGCACAGATGGGCCCAACGATGGAGGGGGTCGCGGCTGTGGGAAAGGGACACTCACCTTTTTACAGAAAACTTGGCAGCTGACTGATGACTTGAAGACTAGGTCTTTGAGGATTGAGGCAAAGGGGGTGACCCCAATGCCCCCTCCCACAAGCACTGACACTTCAAATTTATGCCACTCCTGGTGGCCCTCTCCAAATGGTCCATCCAGGTACAGCTGTAGGGAGGGCAGTGGGTTCAAAACCGTAATTTTAAAGTCAGAAATGGTAGGCAAGGAAAGGCATATAGTGTACAGACTGAGGGGAAGGGTGGTGGTGGGGTGTGGGGTGTGGCATTATCTAAGGAAAAGGAAGAACGCAGAGGGGAGTCTGGCGTCGTAGGACCTAAGAGGATATGAGAACATGTGGCACATCTGGCCCGGGTCTGAGCACCTTTGGGTATCTGGCACAGCTGTCACCAGTCGGGGGTGAGTAGATCTCTCTGAGGCGAGTGGTCCAGGGTCCAGCCACCCGGATGTGCAGGCTGAGTGTGTCCTCATGGGGTGCAGAGGTCAGTGTGAAGGGATGGTACTCAGTAGTCCCCAGAGCCAGGCAGGCAATCCGCACCCACTGCCCTGACTTGTATTCAAAGCCCTGAGGCCGCTGGAATCGCAGGTGGGTCACTCCTGGGGAGGGATGGGAGGTAGGAGGCTGCTGCCCTGAGCCCAGCAACAATGTGGCCTCCAAAGAGTTCCCCCAACCACTGTCTCAGCTCTGCTTCTGCAATATGACAAGGAGGCCTCCCCTTATCAAAAGGTCACTCTGAAGAGGAGGTGGGGGTCAGCAGGGCAAGGGGCAGCTTGGCTTGGGCTCATCCAGTCTGTGGTGATAGAGGCTCAGGTCCCCTGGCAGAGAGCATTTCTCACCATCCCTGTTCCCTGCTTCCTCCACTGATCCAGGCCAGGAGACCATGTGGTTCAGGATCTACCCCTGCCCTGTTGGCTGCCTCAGTGCCACCAATCTGGTCCCCTTACAGCTTCCAGGCTGGTACCTGAAGGCAGTAGCTCTGCCTTCACCACGCTGATCTCCACCTTCTTCCTGCTCAGGCTCACCAGCTTGTCTCCCACATAGATAAGTGCCGGGACCAGAAAGAAGATATGGAAACGGGGCAGCTGGATCAAAGCAAAGCTGCCATGGATGATGAGCTGGAGAGAGCAAAGAGACAGCTCAGACCTAGTGACATCCACAACAGGGTATGGGGCCAGCACAGGCCTTAGCCTCCACATCCCTCCCTGGTACATCCAATACTGGTACATCTAATCCCCACCTCACCATACCACACTCCTTCCGTTCCTAAAAGTAACCACTACCAATTTCATCCTCCAAGGCATTTCATAGGAATGAGGCTACTTTCCATGTCCCCGATACTACCCTAGACCAAACCATGTCAGCTCTCACCTGAACTCACACAGTAGCCTCCTAACTGATCTCACCCCACTTTAAACCACTCTCTTGAAGGCAGCCCGTATGACTTTTTGAAATGCATTTTATCATGTCCTTGGTTTAGAAAGCTTTAGCGAACTTCCACTATACTCTCAGGCTTTGCAGGGTTTTACATCTGCCTGCCACTCAGTTCCCCCTACCCATTCTTCAAACACGGCAAGTCCTTTCTGCTTCAGGACCTTGGCACCAGCTGTGCTGTTTCCTGGACTACCCTTCCTCTGGCCCGTGACTACCTCCATCTGTCTTTTCAGGTCTCAACAGAAATGCCACCTTCTCAGGCCTTCCCTCGGTCCTCACCATCACATATCCCTGTCAACTCCCTTAGAGCATTTGTCATCATCCACAGTCATTTTTTGTCCAATCGCATACAGGTTTACTGTTGTTTTCCCCATTGGATGGAAGGGTAGTGACTACTTGCCAGAATACTCTCAGTTCCTAGCAGTTTCTGGTTGGCACATGGTCAACTGTTGGGGGAAAGACTTTACCCACCCCTTTTGGCACTGGGGATTAAACCCCAGGGGAGCTTTACCACTGAGCTTTGCACCCCCAAGTCCCTTATTATTATTATTTTTTATTTTTGGTGGTACTGGGGATTGAATCCAAGGGAGCTTTATCACTGAGCTACATCCCCAGTCCTTTTTATTTTTATTTTGACAGGGGGTCTCACTAAGTTATTGAGGATTGCAGTATGTTGCCCCAGCTGACTTCCAACTTACCATCTTCCTGACTCAGCTTCCCGAGTAGCTGGGATTACAGGCATGCAGCACCATTGCAGCACCAACCCCCTTTTGGACGGTAAGAACACCTAACTAGTCCTCCACTTTCCATGAAATGACTGGCTGTTATTGTCCAGTTCTGGTCCTTTCCATAGTAAATTTGTCTAATATGGTCAGACACTACGTGCCTCCATTCTTCCCACACACTTTCTCTGAATCTGGGTCAGTGTGGCTCCACCTCCATTTGTCCTTAAGACCTGCTCACTGAGGGCTCACCAGCCCCACAAATGGCCAAACCCCAAGGCCTCCTTTCAGACCATGTCTGTTCCCAGTTTTGGCAGCCTGTGGCACTAATATCCACCACACCTCCCCAGTCCCCCCCCACCCCCCACCACTTCTGCAACAATGCTCTACTGGTTCTCCCTCTTTGCCTCTCAGGTCGCTCACTTTTCAGCTCCTCCACTGGCTCCATTCCTTCTGCCACCCCAGTCATGGGTGGTGCCTAAGCCTGGTTTCTTCATCCTCTGCTGTTTTCTTTCTGTGCTCTACCATGCATCATGACCTCTCAGCTGAGCCACAGTCTCTCAGCTTCAGCTGTAGCCCCCACATATCACCAGCATATCCTGTTACCACCTAATGCTTTATAGCCATCCACTGCCAGACCTGTCTCCTCTGCCTCTGAATACCCAGTCACCATTCCCACCCCCACACCTGTGCTCGTGCCCTTCCTTCTACCTGGGCTGCTCTTGAGTTTCCACTCAGCCCTGTCACCGTTTAGATGATCTCTCCTAAAGCCTTGGCCCAAGTCCCATCTTCTCCCCCAAGTCTTCCCTAACCAGTTTAGCCCAAGTGAAACTCTCCTCCCTGAGTTCCCATACCTGACTGTTGGGAACCCTTGGCTCAGCAATTAATCCTCTGCTGTGTGTTCACTCTGATCCTTTCAAGCGTGGGGCACTTACCTCTGCAGAAAATCCTAAGTTCCAAAGAATAGAAGCTAGAGTTTCCTCCTCTGCTGGGCCTCGTACAAGTGTCTGTTCAACTGAACTCTGGTCTCTCACTCAGGAATCCTTTCCCCAGCTGAGTGTTCCCAAATTCTTGAACCTTCCCCCACAAGACTAACTTAACCCTCTCTGAGCTCTTTGAATCAGTTCAGCTTTCTCCAAGTTCCTCTTTCAGTGTGGAGCACACGCCCAGCCCTAAGGCTCCAAAGCATCCAACCAGGCTCAGTACAATGGTAGGGTGACTTCATCCTCCTGTTTATACACCCTATTTTGTGTTGGCTTTACTTTTAAGCCACAAAGTGCTGCAGACTCCTGGCTGGCCAAAGGGCCTTGGTGGTAGATGGAGTACCTCTATTCTACATGCCAGCCCCACCCGCTTCAGCCCAGATTAGGAGCCCAGACACCCTTCCTCAGGGTCTACTCTACATTGGGGTCCTTTACTTGTAACTCCCCTATCTGCCCAAAGTCAAGTGGCCAACCCTGGAGTAAATGGGAAGCAAGAGGTTGTTTTGGCCCTGACTCCCCCCAGGTGAGACCTCTCAAGCTGCCTAGCTGGGACTGTCCAGCAGAGGGGTCTGTGCCTTTCTGAGCCCCTGACTTTCCTGCTGGCAGGAAGGGTGGTTCTGAACCCCAGTGATGCTCACAACCCAAGAATAAATCAGAAGGGGGTCTGGTCACTGTTCTGTGTCTCCCCACTAGTTCAAAGAAACTGCTTTATCACCAGGAACGAGAACATTATCTCCACCCCTAAGAAACAGTAGTCTGGGATGCGAGGGCTCCACTCATTATTGGGAAGGTGGGATAGAGGAATCAATGAGCTACAGCTTCCAAAGAAGGGAGAGCTTTCTTTGGAAACAAACATCATCAGTTCTAAGAAATACCCTAAGCCAAGGTTGGGTAATTACCTCAGAACCATGAAGTGCTGAGCCATAAGCAAGATGGAAACAGACCCTCCTCCCAGCTCTCAGTGAGAACAGAACTGCACCTGGGAGGAGGCAGGTCAGACAACAGGAGCCAGTCTGACCCAGGCAATGGTGCACTCTCTTTGTCTCAGAACAAAGGAGACCCCTGTGTGCAGTTCTGCCTAAAGATAAAGAGGATAGTCATAGGGGCTCTGGGCCCCTTGAATGCTGCTAGCCAAATCATCAACTGATGTTGACAACTGGGGCCTTGAAACTTGGTTTAACTTCTCAGGGAGGCCCTAAGGATGGGTGCCTCTTGGGGAACTGCCTATGTCCCTGAGGAAGGCAGGGAAGCAGAGCCACAAGGGACCCAGGTCAGAGTCAGCTCAGGAACTAACCAGGTGAAGCAGTCAGTGACAAGCCCAGGGGAGGGTGAAGGGAACAGGAGGAGGAAGGGAATGGGAATGTAGTGAGGTATGGGGCCCACGTTAAGGAGAGGGGATAGGTGGTGTTTTAAGAGTCTGTCTTATTAGCAGTTCAACTGAAGGTCTTTTGAGGAAACTTTATGGGTGGCAATTATCTGGGTGGTATGGCTGATGTGCCCCCAAACAGGGTCAAAACAAAAGAGGCAGAACTCATTTAAGTTTCACTAAAATGGTGAAGCTCTCTAAAGTGTAGGCAGTCCACCCAGGAGCCCAAACCAGTCACCCAAAGGTAGGAAAGACCGTCTGGGCAGAAGTGATATGGGGGTGTCTACAAGAAATGTAGATCAGCCTGGCAGGGCTGCTACTGCAAAATCCATGCCAGAAAGAGTTTCTAAGGCTACAAATGGGGTCAGCCTACTGGGCATCCCCATGCTGTAATCTCCATCTTCAAAGAGGTGTGTAGGGAAGTGAGGAGGATCCTGGAAATAACTAAGGGGTGGAGAACTATGTCCCAGCCCTCACTGCCTCCTTGGGAACATCCTGCCCATACCCTGCTGGCCTGGCTCACAGCCAAAAGCTCTCACCAGGATGTAGAATAGGACATAGAGGTGGTGGGTCAGCCAGAAGCCCCGGAAGCTTCGGCGGCGGAAGTGGTGGGAGGCGAAGACATACATAATGGCCAGGACCAGGAGCAGCATCACCCCCGTGAGGCCTGCAAAATGAAGAGGAGTGTGAAGGGCAGAGGCGCAGTGCCTTGCACAGAAATTGTTCTGAGGCATCCAGGATTAGGGTTCCCTTTCTATTTCATTACCAAAAGTGAGGTTGGGAAAGCCACAGTAGCTTCCTCTGTTCTTCTCCCTCCACACCAATGATCACAAGAATCTTTCATTTCAACCCTACTTAGCCTCCAAAACCCTTGTCACCATGGCCATTTTCCACCTGTCATAACTTTTTTCTTCTTTCTTTCTTTCTTTCTTTCTTTCTTTCTTTCTTTCTTTCTTTCTTTCTTTCTTTTTTATCTCTATTACTTAGCTAACTCTCAGGTCCATAAGAAAAGGGTCTGGTTAGGCTAGTTCACCACTGAAACTAGTGCCTACTGCAGGGCCAGCCACACCATAGGCCTTGTATAAATGTGTGATGAATGAATGGATGCATGGGCTACTCTGGGATCTCTGGGCCAGACTCTGGAAATTTCAGGTCCTGCCCTCTTGAAGTCAAAGCTTGTTCCCCATCCCTGCATCACTCCATGTGGCCACAACAGCACACAACATGAGCACTGGCACCATTAGTGTGTTTATGGGACCACACTGTCCCTGCTCATCAACAGAGCCCTGGGTTTAGCTCCATGTTGGTAGGAAGCCTCTTTATTTCATGGAGAATCCCAGGTCAGTCCACGGTACATGGAAGAATAGTGCTGGAGCCAGGGAAGAGGTGGGAGAACAGAGAATGGTCCCTCAGGTGATCAAGCGAGAGAGAGGCAGAAATTAGGAAGATTAGAGTCCTGCAGTATGGAAAAGCAAAGGTTAAGAAGGGATCTAACCAAAGCCTGTAAAATCCTGATTGGAGAAGAGAGCATAAACACAGCCTTATCCACCAAATCCCAGTTTGCAGGAATTAGCCAGCACCCTCTGAAGTTCAAAGCAGAGCATTTTAGGATTAAAAAAAAAAAATCCATGCTGTGTTTCACAGAGTAGAGCCAGGATAGAAAATGTGTTACCCCAAGGAGAGAATCAGTTGGAAATACAAATAGGTTCAAGAAGAGTTTGAATAGATTCACAGCTAATAGCTCTAAAATGGGTGATTAAGGGAGTTAGGAATATGCCCCAAAACAGCTCTTCTGAAGATATTTTACAAGGAGGGGTGGGCTTCTGTCTGGCTTTACAAAGAGCCTGATCCCTTCCCCATGCATCTGGGCCACAGCATTCCTGAAAGTTGCTGTCACAGTAGATGTGTGTTTTGGAGGGAGGGGTCCATTTCCACTCCACTGAGAACTAGTCCACAGTAGGGGCTAGTTGGTCCTTACTAAGGGTGGAACTAATCCCAAATTGGGGAGGATTGGAATGCAGAGTCAACTAAGTCTCCTACTACTCAGGAGGGTCCTCAAGGCCAGACAGCAGAGCATGGCTCACCTTTACAGCTGAGTGAGTCTGGGCTGCCCTGTGGCAGATGGAACCCAGAACCTAGAGCTCAGAGACAATGTCATAAATTCACAGAGCAGGGAGGTCTCTCACCTGGAACAGTCTGGAAGAACCACCAGTAATACTTCTGGGGGAACTCAGACCTGTGTGGAAGGGACAGCAAAAAAGAACCCTGAGAAGAGGGCTCTGGGACTTCCAGAAGCAACCCTTCAGAGGAGAACCCAATTCAACCACCAGTCTACCCTTCTGCTGGGATTGAAGGCTCAGGCTGGTAATTGTCTGCTCTGGAATCTGGAAGGCAATACTCTCTTCTGGGCCAAGAGGATTTGTTTCTTTTCACCAGCAAGGACTCCCTGCCCACTCCCCCGCCCTCCCACAACACACACACACCCACACACACACACACACACACACAGCCTCACTCACCCATCATCATGGAAGAGGCCAGGAAAGAGGCATGAGAGGACACTAAGTGGGCTGATGGAGAACAGGTACACATTCACCACGTGGCCCGCACTGTGTAAGACTAAAATAGACCAGAGGAGGGGTGGTGAGCCCAGGGTCAGCCCAGTGGATACCCACACATTCAGCCCAAGATGGTAAATCTTTAGAGCTGGGGACCTAAAAGCCCCTAGGGGTCTGGCTGTCTAACCTGGGATCAACCCCCGTGGTCCTTCCCAAGACCTCAATGAACACAGCCACATGAGGCCAAAAGTATACCATGAGAAGTTCACTCTTTTGGTTTCTCTCACAGAGTTGTTTTGAAACATAAAAACTGGGAGAGACATGTTATGTACACTCATTCTGGAGTGTAACTTGTCAGCTGGAGACTGCGTGGGGAAAGGCATTTGGGGCAGTGTGCAACTCCTGGGATTATTTCACACCACAGCCAGGATCAACTCCATCCTTATGGAGGATATCCAAGATTTACATTAGTTAAGTGTGGGTGGAAAGGAGGGTCTTAAAGAGGAGGAGAAGCCAGCAGGGGGCGGACGGGCACGTTGAGAATCCCCAGAACACCCTGGCCCTGCCTGTGAGGACAATGGCCGTGGAGGCAATGAGGCGATGAAAGTCCACGGCGGCGTCGAAGGGCACGTAGCGATTGAGGAAGGTCTCCCGCAGGAAGGTGATGAGGTTGCGGCACATGGTGAGCAGGATGTAGGAGTACATGAAGGAGATGCTGGCTGCCGTGCCCCGCGACAGGATGATGCCCACACGGGTGGTGTCCGTGATACCCATGTGGTGTGCTGCAAAGCCGTAGTCTGCGGAGGGGGAAGAGTGCAGAGGACTGCTGGTTAGAGAGGTCGTCAACCACAGGCCCTGGGCAGCTGCCACTCACAGGCCGCCCAGCAGTCTCTTCCCAGCAGGCCCCACCCAACTGGTTGGTTCGCCCACGGCAGGTCCCACCCCAAGGCTGTCACTTATCGCAGGCTCCGCCTCAGGGGCTGTCCGTCACTCACAAGAGGCCCCACCTTCAGGGCGATCATTTATCACCAGCCCTGTTTCCAGGCTTGCCATCACTCACAGTAGGCCCTCTCCAGAAAAAGCGCCCAGGCGATGGCGTAGAACACCGCCACGCAGCCGATGTGGCGTCGGTAGTTCTCGATGAAGCGCTTGAACTGCTGCACTGTCTGGTGGCGACGGCTGCGTTGAAATTTCTCTCGGTGAGCCTCGGTGAAGAGCAAGGGCTGGAATGACGTTACCCTGGAATACAGGGAGCTTTAGTCCTCGACCCCCATCTACTGAGTGCTAGGGGAGCCCCCTTCCCCAAGGGGAGCCGCCAAGCAGCGAGGGGCAGCTCTGCTCCCACTTGGGAGGAAGAGGTGTCCAGGGACACACAGAAGCAGATGTCAGACCCCAAAGGTTCTAGCGTGCTGTGTGTGTCAGTGGAGGGCCAAGTCATTTCATCTTCCCCAGTGTCTCCTCACATTCAGACAGCTCCTTCCCCAGTCTGTAGCTCCAACTCCCACAGGTGCCCCACAGTCAGCCTTTACTGGAGGTTCAAGAAACACTTCCTCTATGAAGGCTTCTCTGATCTCCCGGGCAAAAATGAGACCTTCCTTGACCTCTGAAGCCCCTTGCTCTTACCACCATTATACCATTCAGCAGGACACTATAATTACCAGTGGATCATATTATCTCCACATCCAAGACTGTGACATTCTTGGACAGGGACTATTTACTGCTTGCACCCCCAGCATTGAGCACAGTGCCTGGTACTAAGTAATAGATGTTGTTGTACATATGTAACATATGTTGAAGGCATAGAAGGAATTCCTGGGCTTAAGAGGAAGAGCAGGCATACTTCTTGCCAAACCTCCGTCGCATCTCCTGGGGAGGGTCTGTGTCCATGGGGCACTGCAGTCTCTGTGGTGTCAACTCAGTTTCCATGTTGTTGCGGGAACAGCGAGAACTCACTCTGGGAGAGGGACTAGGAAGAAATGGCAAATAATAGAACCTTGACCACCACAACTACTTGATTCTCTGAAGCCTCTGACCCGCCTCCAAATGCACTTTATCCTGCAAGGATCAGAGTACTCAGTGAGAAGGCAACAGGATTCCCAAGGAGACCCAGAGATAGAATGAGTGAGATCCTGGGGGTCCCAGCTGAGAACTCTGCATATGCCTATGCACTGCACAAGGGTGTCTGACCCAGGCAGTGAGGGAGTGCTGAAATCAGTAGGCTCCCTGCCTGCCCTGGTGCAGGACTGTGTCCACCTAGAGTAAGAGGTACCTTTTTCTAGTTTGTATGAAGGTGATACATGAGATAGTGGTGACTCCAATCTCAGCCCATTCTGGGGAGATAAATGACAACTCCCCAACACTTCCCTTCAACATTCCCAGATGAAGGCTCACCAAATCTTCTCTTGGCTGATGTAGGAGGCTCGGCGGCAAAGGTCCTTGATAACTTCAGGCACCTCCACCCCTATCAAGTAGAGGCAGGCCAGTGAGCAGCTCAGAGCCCAGAACCCAAGAGGACCTGGCTCAATGCACAGCAACCCTACCTTCCCATGTTCAGACACTGTAGAAGGTTCCTTTCCAGTGGAGGCCCTGCCTCCAGTGCCCCAGATTCTGCTCTTGTCTCCAGTGGGAGCTGGACCCAACCACAGGTGTACAGAAAGAAGGAAAGCCTGAAACTAGTTGGCTGAGCAGACTTCCCTGAGAATGGGTCACCCCCACATCAGATATAGAAGTAGAGTTCAGGAACTGTATGTAACCTGCCTGCTAAGACCATTCTGCCATAAAAACTCTGCTTAAGGTCCTTCTGCTTAAAATCTTCCAAGAGTTAAATGTAGAATCTAGGTAATAGTTATGTGGAAACTTACTTTAAAATTCTTTCTACTTTTCTCCTTGAAAATGTTCATAGTAAAATATTGCAGGGGGTCCTCCCAGGGGCCACCCATGTTTCTGTCTGAGTTGAGCACTGAGGGTAAAGCAAGATAGAGCTGCAAATCCAGGTTCTTTGAGGAGTCCTGGAATCTCCAGGTTACTTTCAAGTGCTGAACCCTGAAGATGACTCTTAATTGTAGCTGAGGCCAAAAGTCAGAAAGCTGATCTAAATGAAATCTGAGTGTTTAAAACAAAGTATAGCTAACTATACTCTCAAATGGTTCAGCAAACAGCTGATGTGGCAAACAGTAAGCAATGGCAAATCTAGGTGAAACTTTGAAGAGCTGTCTGTACTATTCTTGTTCCTTTCTGTAGTTCAAACTTTCTGTAGGTTAAAATCTTTCAAAATAAAATGTGGAGGAAACAACAAAGCGTAACAATGATTAAAAGAAAAACAAGACAATACAATACACAATGTTAGCCTTCTGCTTAAACCTCATCAGTCCCCAAGCCTAGTTCTACTAGGGCTGGATGTCCCTGGTACTCTGTGACTTGGTTCAGTTTCAGGCACCTCTCCTGTCTCTGCCCTCAGGCCCAGGTACGCACTGCCCTAGCCACCTGGGAAAGGCAGAAAGTTGAAGAATCAGGAGTGTTGGATCCCCTCTTTATCAACTCCTCTTACCCTAGGACCAGGAAAGCCCTACCCAGAGATTCATCTGCATCTTGTCTAACTTGCTCCAGTTCCCCATGGAGGCTGCCCTGCCCTCCTCTTTTCATAGTTCCAGGATGAGCAGGGTTTGGTCTGAATGTGCCCCAGTGAGAATCTCAAGTCAAGAAGACACCATAACAGCTCAGAGCAGGCCACAGACAGACCCTTTGCCTGCTACCTGCCCCTTTCTTACTCAGACGCTAGCCTCTGCCCATTTGAGTCAGACAATAGTGGGGAAGGAATTAGGGGGAAGGACAATAGAACTGGGTGTTCACACATCAGCAAACATTTACTGAGCACTTAGCCAGAGGACATTGTGGCAAAAAAAATCCAAGAAACACCCCCTCCACCCCAACAACCAGGCACTTTAGTTGAGAGAAACATGTCCTGGCCCAGGTAGGGCTATTACAAGGAGACACTTTCCTTCTCTGTCCTGGGGACCAGGCTCAGGGGACTTTGGCAGCAAGCCAGGGGAAGCAGAGTTCCAGCCATCTCCCACCCTGTCCTGACCCTACCCACCCCACCAGCAAGGCTGCCTTGTGACTTCTATGGTTCCCAGGCACTTTACCTTCTTAGGCCACTTTCTACATAAAAACAAAAAATAAATTTTAAAATTGTGTTGGTACAAAAAAATGTCATCCAGGCTGGACACATTGTAATATATCCATTATTATATTCACCTTTTCTTCTGATTTTTAGAAGAAAGTAAAGCAATTTTGTGGACTTCTAAAAGTATGTGGACATTGTGCCTGAGAGATAAGTCAGCCCTGCCTGCCAGGTAGCCCCACCTTTGACGCAGAGCTGTGTGAAGCGGAGCTCACTGTCGTGGTCCCGCAGCATGAAATGGAAGTCTTCCCACGTCAGCTCCTCTTTGTCCTGGAAGCCTGATTCCCGGAACATGGACTCCACCACCTCAGCCAGCTGGGCCTTGGACAGGCAGTTGTTGGAGATCTCGATAAAGGACCTGGAGTTGGGGGAAGGGTGCCATCAGGCCCAAACACAGGGGCTCACCGACCATCCCACCAGGCCTTCAACACCTACAAGCAGGGCCCCAACTGGCTGAACCCCAAGTGCCCTACTAATTGTAACACTCTGGTTTCAGGATAAGCAGGAGGTCCCTACTTACCCTTTAACTTTTTGCTCTCCCTTTCATGTCCCCTCCTTCCCCTGGCAGTCCTGCCCTGGCTTATTCTACCCACTGTCCCAGAGGACCAACCTCAGCATCCTGATGAACTCCTCCTTGGAAATGAGGCCATTTCCATCAAAGTCATACATGCGGAACATAAGGCGAGACTTCTCCTCAGGGGAGCCTGGGAGAAGGATTTTGTAAGGAAGGCTGTGGCCCATCTGCCTAAATCCCCAGGCCAGGCAGAAGGGCCACATACCATGCCTAGAGACCTGGCTCCAGTGATTCCCATCTTGAACAGGTCAGCCACACACTCCAGTCTCTATCCAGTCTCTCCTATCTGGACAGTTATTTCTTCCTCCCTTACCTTTCATGAAGACTACCAGGATGTCCAGGAATTCCCGGAAGGACAGATAGCCATTGCCATCCTTGTCAGCCAAAGAGAACATGGACTCCACAAACATATCTTGGGGCTTGAGGCCCAGGGACTCTGCAAATTCAGCCCTGCTCAGCTCACAGGTTAGGGCCTCCCGCACCTTCTGGGATGAGTCCAGGGGCAGGGTTCCTGCGTCTGCCTGGTCGATGTCCAGCACCTACACTTGGGCAGCAGCGGAGGAAGAGAGAGAAGGAGACAAGGCTTCCTTTACCTGAGGGTCAGTGGAACCTTGGAGGAGCTACCTTCTAAGGCATTTGTCCAACATAAGCAGCCCTGTGGGTGGTTCCTGGGGCCATGTTTGTACTATGGAGTCCTAGACCTCTCTCTGCTTTTGATGATTACACACTTGACCCAAGCTGGCAATCTGGTTGGAATTAAGAGGTCCCAGATATGTCTTGACCTGAGCACAAGAAAGTTCAGAAGATGTGGACTACCCTTCTTCTCCAAGTACTCTGAAACAGAGTAAAGCAGAGGCACAGAGAAAACTGAGGCAGCCTGAGAGAAGAGTGACTTTGTTTTTGACAGTTTCCTTTTCCCAGGCCTTCCCAGGTCAGGTTGAATTCCAGAAACAACCTGGATCCTCAGGGACAACTTTTCCTTTACATGAGTTTCTCTTACTTACAAATAAAAGAAATGTAAGTAGGACAAGGGTTCACCTGGGTTTGGGAAAGGGGAATTCTCATTATGTGCCATCTCCAGCCCACCCAGGGATTGCTCCAGCAGGAGGAAAACAGACAGTGAGGGAAACAGACATGCCACAGGCCACAGCACCTGTCTTTCCTGCCTAACAACTGAGCTGCTTAGAGCAAGCCTGATTGTGATGCTGTGCGGCAAACGTTGCAACTTCAAACAAGACACTTTAGTGGAAGGAGTCCAGAGCTGAAGGCAAGAGACCTGGGTTCATGTCCTAACTCTGCCACCTACTTGCGGCACGACCTCAGGCAAGTCTCCTCAGTTGTCTGAGATTCATTTCCTCACCTGCCCTACTTATCTCACAGGGTTATTATGAGAATCAACAAAAGAGGCTGTGTGGAAAGTATTTTGAAAACTGAAAGCGCTTCACAGCTATCAGGGATTATCAGCCACCCTGGGGGGAGACAGCAGCCTTCCCACCTCCCAGCACAAGGGGTTCCTATAGCCCTGATAGATCCTGGACTGTATAGAGGTGCTGAGGTCCTACCTGGGCCCTAGCAAGGAGCCCTCTAGCTGAGGATCCCTTAATTCTTGTGCATACTGAGTGTTTAACTTGTTTGAGGGTTGAATCTGTCATAGAGTAAATGCTCATTAAATGGTAGCTTCCCAAATGAATCCTCTCCCCAGGCAAAACTGTTTGATATTTCTCAAACATTAATTTTTTGCCCTTCTGTGGAGCACCTTTGCACATACCTTTTGGTCCCTTTCTTCTAAGCCAAAACTTTTCCATCTTTTATTTCTTGCTAAATCTCACTTCCATCATGACCTTATACCAGCCTGAAGGCTTCCTATCTTTTCTGAATTCCGAGACACCATGTATTTATTGGATCACCTTTTTCTTTTCTTTTCTTTTCTTTTCTTTTTTTGACAATAATGGGAATTGAACCCAGAAGAGCTCTACCACTGAGCTACACCCCAGCACTTTTTTTTTTCTTTTTTTTAGACAGGATCTTGCTAAGTTGCGAGGGCTGACCTCAAACTTACGATCCTACTGCCTCAGCCTCCTGGGTAGCTGGGATTACAGATGTGCATCACTACAACTGGTTCCTGGATCATTTTTGTACACCTCATCCTTTACCAGTTACTTCCCTTTCTATGCATATCTCATCTTTCCAGTGGAATGATAAACCTCAGTGAGGGAACCATGCTGAATTTCTTATATTTCCCATGTTTCTCTACTCCACTTCTCTGATCCAAGGCTGACTTTATTTTATTTTAGGTACCAGATGTGGACTCCAATCTTTGAACTTTTCTTCCTATCTTCTTTCTCTGATCCTCTCACTATCTCTCAGAAGTCTGAAAGGTGGGCATTAATACTCCTTAGAGGACCTTTGCAGCTGTGCTTCCCAAGGATGGGTGAATCATGACCCTCAGAGGCCCACACAGCCTACCTTGCTCTGCCTCATTCCTGGGCATTGCCTTCCTGGAGTCTGACAGCTGGGAACAGGATTCCAATGGTGGCAGAGACACCTCCTTATAGTAAAATCTGGTGACTTGCCCCAAATTTTAACAGTTGATTGTCAATTGAGAACTCAGAATTGCTGACTTCCCCTGGAGTTACCCCATGACCTCATGCTGGTGAGGATGCTACCACATGGACAGATCTGATCCCATGTACACACCTGGGAGAAAAGGTGCCTGAAAAAGGTCTCCAGAAGATGGCTCCGCTGCTCCCGTGTCACGGCTGCCTTCATCAGCTCCTGCTCCCGAAGCTCCCACTCCTGGAAGTCCAGCCCATTCTCCTTCAGAGCTGCCCGTAGGTTTTCTACCAGTGCCTGCCGCTCTTCCTCTAGGTTAAACAGCAGCACCTATGGGGCGACAGGTAAGAGAAACCATTTGTCAAGCCCTCTTGAAGCTAGACATTTTACAGGGATTATATCAGAGGAGCCACTGGTATACCCTTGCAAAAGAGATATCATATCTCCTTTTACAGAGGAGAATATGGGCTTAAGGGGCTTGCTTACAGGTGCAGAGTGAGTGTTCACAAGCAACTGTACAAAGTCATTATTCCCTCAATTCCATACCGAAGAAATGAGGGCAAGGCAGGGAGACCACAGGATGGAGGGGACCATGAGCCAGGCAGAGTCACAGCCCATGTTCAGCCTCCAATTTAGCTTCCCTCCAAAATATCTACAAGTTCACCAGATCCTAAAATAAGGGGATAGGGAAGAAGGCCCAGCTTCTTCCAAGGACTCCCAGCTAAGATCTTTGAGGGCATCATTAGAAAAGGAGGAGGCCAACTGTGGCTGCAAGAGGAAGAAGAGTAAATCCTGCCATTCAGCAGGCCTAAAGCAGGATAAATGTGTTCAAGTTTACCTGTCAGGTACTACAGCCTGGGACTAGAGGCTAGCAGCCCTGCCTCCTGGCCTAGTGCTTCTTCCCCTCCACCTCACTGCCTCCTTGGCCATGGCTGTGGACAAGCAGCCAGGGGCCAGCTGGGCCATACCAGGTCATACTCCTTGGGGATCTTAAGTAGTAGGGTGCGGCGACCACGGTTGCTGGACAGGATGAGGTTGACCTGCTGTGGGGGCCGCAGCTGGACTATGCGGAGCACAGTGAGCCTGCCATCTACTACACGAATCTGTCCCGGCTGTAGGTGCACAAGCACAGGCCGGCAGGGCTCCTTGCGGCCCTGCCACTCCAAAGCTGGAGAGAGAGAGATGGGGTTGGGTCAGCTGGGGCTGGGTCAGCTGGGCACCAGAGGCACATTGGGGGGAAGAAAGCCAACTCAGGGATAGTTAGCACAAGGCCTCCACAGCTTCCTGTCCCCATCCTGGGCACTGAGGGTCATCTTCTCCCCAACAGTACTACTGTGCCTCTAGCCCATGAGGAAAACAGTGAGTGTTTACTATTTGTTTGGCAGAGTACTTTACATGAACTATTTCATTTCATCACAAATCTTTGAGGTAAGTGTTATTATTTATTTCTATCTTATGAAAAAAAATAGGCTTAGAGACATTAAAACATCTGCCTAAGGTCCAATAACCAGCCTATAGTGATAGAACCAAGATTCCAATCCCAGTCTGACTCTGGACCTTGGTTAATCACTGTTCTGTTGCCTGTAATTCCAGTATGAGATGCCACAAAGCAGCAGTTCTCAGGGATTTGTGAGTCATAGTAACCCTGTGAAATCTAGGCAGGGTCCTATGACTCTTCCATGAGTCTATCACATTCTCTTCACTGGGATCACTGGGAGGAGCTATAGAGGATGGAGGACTGCAGGTCCTTTCACCTAACGCCACTGTGGTTTTCTCCACCTGATCTGGCCCTGCCTACAGCCCTAGAAGAGGGAGGCCTTATCCTGGGATCGAGGTGAAGGCTGTAGTCATGAGTCCTGGCCAGCCCGAGGCCTACCTTCCACACCCCCCACAAGCTTCTCTGACATGATGCTCTGGCGGTCCTGGCTCTGGAGCCTCTTGAAATTCCTCATCCGGAGCCGGGCAACAATCCAGGCGCTGAGCAGGCTCACTGGGAAGGTGGAGGTAACAGGATGCTCAGGGGATGGTGAGGGTCTGGGCAGACGGAAGTGGCTCCCTTTCCATCACCTTTCTTTGGCCAAAGCCCTTGCTTTCCCCACTCTTGAGTCTACTGATCAATTGTTTCAAATTGTGAAGTTCTGTGGGAGGAGCTGCTTTGCATCCCACAGTAAACTTTGGGTAGCTTCTAAGATTCCTATTCAGCCTTCCCAGTTTCCTCCACTCAGGTCCTTCCCAGTCAGTGACAAAGGTGAATCCTCAAGCCACAGGTTAGATTCACCATGACAGGCTGCTGGTCCACCAAGACATAGCCTTGCCAAAGACTAAGTCCCAAGCCCTGACTCAGCAACTCCATCTGCCCCAGCTCTGGTTGTCAAGTGAAGTTTACCTCTGACAGTTCCCCAGGCCTAAACTGCAAACAGCTGAGGGTTGTGAACTTCAGTTGGGCCCTAGTGAGGTGGTGGTGGGGGATCCCAGGAGAAAGGAAGGCAAGAGGCAAATCTCCCTGGAGCCAACTTATCTGCAGTTTCGATAATTCTTGTGTCCCTTCCCCTAATATTTCCTTCACCTGCCCAGGGGGACTCTGTATGGTTGGTTGTCACAGATGGAACCACCCCCAAATCACTCCCAGCTTGCATCTCTGACCCAGCCCCAAACTGCCCACTCGTCACTTTTACCTAAAGGGAAGCAGCAGAGTGTCCCAATGGTGAGCCCAAAGCCAAATCCGCTGCCCTCAAAATAGTCCCGAACGATGAGGGGGATGCAAGCTGGTAGGCCCTCAGTGCTGAGCTGCCTTGGCTGTGGACAGGGGTCTCCTGGAGAGGTAGAGGGAGAGAGAGTGCTAAGTGCTGAGCCACAGGCTCTGGCACAGGATCACTGAGAATGGTAGGACACCAGAAAGGAGGTGGGGATGTTCTGGGAGCAGAGAGAAAGGGGCTGCATAACCTTGCCATGATAGCAAGATTGTCAAATTTGCCTACTTAAGTAACAAATAGGGTAAAAAGTGAACCTCAGCCTCTGTCTCTTCTTCACATGCTTGCTCGCTCTTTCTCCTCTTTCATACACACACACACACACACACACACACACACTTCCCTCATCACTGTCATGGGCAGGAAATCCTCAACACACTTGGCCCTCCTAATGCTACACCCAGCCCCAGCCCCTTCCCAGCTGAATATGATCCTCCTCACCAGGTGTCTGGGGTGCTCAGTTTTCCCTTCATTCAGATACTCTCCTGAAGTTGTTCATGGGGAGCCCATACAGCTGTACCTGGCAGCTCTGGCACCCAGAACCAAAGTTCCCAAGGGCAGAACTATAGCTCACTGCCTGCTTGGAGCAGTTGCCCAGCCACACTGAGCCAGGCCTACAACCGCAGAGACAAAAGGCTCCAGACCCAGCAACCCTCCAGCCACCCCTTGGGCACTCACCTGCAAACCAGTGAAAGACATTGGGCTGCAGGGCACTGGGGTCCACATTGGTGATGGCCACTAGGACATCCCGTAGGGAAGTGTTTCTGATCTCTGCAATCTCTTTCTTGGAAAACAGCCTGAGGGTGGGAGAGGTGGAGAGCTATAGCAGTGGGGGAGAGATGCAGGCCCCAAGCCCAGGGACCCTGATGAGAAAAGAGACTCAGAATGGCTAGGGATGGGGTAGTAAGAGGGTCGGGAATCAATGCGGGTTGCTTAAGGCCAGGCAGAGGGTCTGAAGCTCAGTCCAAGGTAAGTCTGAGGTGCAGGCCTTACCCATTCTTGGTATTCTCAAACCAGTAGCGGTCACCATCCCGTAGCCGCACAAACTGATCAAGAACAATGGTGCTGAAGAGGGGTCCAGGGTCCCCATGACTCTCCAGGAGTCCCCCTGGGAGCAGCTCCAGCCGAGACAGGTCCTGGTTGTACAGATTGGCTGTGGCCTCCAATACCTGGAACCAACAGAGGCAGGAGTCTGTGAGAGGACCCAGCACTCAGCCTTGGGCAAGAGGTGGCTTCCAGGGATTAGCCCCAGGAATAATAATAATAAATGACAGTAACAATAACTCTCTCCTCCAGAGTGCTTATTATGCTAGAGGCACTGCTCTGAGTGCTTTGCATAAGTTAACTCATTTATGAGAAACTCACAGCTGCCTGTTGTAGGAAATTAGAATAAAACAAATAGTCAACCCCCTACCTAATTTGTTCTTGAAAAGGAATGAAACTTGAAAAGGCAAAATTAGAATGTACAAAATTGAATGGTAGAATGATGACATAAAAGGTTTCTAATTCTTTGGAGCTAAAAAAAAAAGTTTAAAAAAAATTTAATCTCTAACTGTACATTGCTTTTCAGAGACAGTTTTCAATATATCATCAACATTTTCTACCTGATTTTTCCTTTAGTTCTTTTCTTCACAAGGTAAATAAGTACCTGATCAGATTAGTTCCAAGGAGGCCCAGTGGGAGCCAAAGATTTGCTACTTTGGGCATTCCATAGATACTATAAATTTGTGGGCCCCATGTGCACATCAGTTCTTTATAGGCCTTTCAATTCTCTTCTTTCCAACAACTTTATAAATTAGTAAGGGTAGTGTGCAATAAATGAGGCACATTACTGTAGAAACACTGCTGCGCCCAGATAGTAAGGCAGCCAAAGCTAGGTTGGCCAGGAGGCAACACCACTCGCCCAGGTGATAGCTCAGGGAGTGAGAGCTGACTCCTGAAAGGCAGCTGGGATATCAGAACAGAAAAGCACAGCTTGTTCCTAAGTAAAGGACTTACTATTCCCACTTGGGGGTTGTTGGGAAGAGAAAAGGAGGTAATGTCTACTAAGTGCCTGGCATGCAATAGATGCTCAATAAACATTTGCTGGAGCTGAGCATTCTGAGTCAAAGGCAAATCCTACTGGTCTGATAATCTCCATCCTGGTGTGTGAGATTGGAAAAGGTGACCTGGGAAAGCTCAGTCCCCTCTCACTAGGTACTTGTCTCTGGTAGCTTTGTCTCACTGCCTATCTCACTTTTGGGAATGATGTGCCCTGGTCCTCCCATCCCACCCTCTGGGTCCTGATCCCTCCTCACATTGCCATCGCTCCGGGAGAGTGCAGGGTTGATGTCCTGCCAGTGGGAAATGGGAGGCAGACCCAGTGTTGCCCTGGCCTTGGTGTAAGAGGGCAGGCCCAGATCCCGGCCCCGCTGCAGGCAACTGGCTAGGTAGTCTGTGCGGGAAAACTTCAGTGGCCCAGGCCAGAAATCTGGGAATGAAAGACCAGAGGGTCAGAGGGAGCTCAGGGCCTCCAGCCCAGCTGACTCCAACCAGCCCCAGGGGCACTTGAACCAAGCAGAGGGAGCCATAGTTGGTGAGTTAGAAGCTCTCTCAGCAGTGACTGCAGTGCAGCAGTGACTCCAGCCCTGGACCCCTCCCTCCCAGGCTCTACAGATCCAGCTGAACTTTCTCCCAGGAACCAGAGATCCACAGCCTATAGGGAAAGTCTCAGGCTCACCTCGCACATCCTCAACCACCACATGGTCCTCCTTCTCAGCAATTTGGGAGGCCATACCCAGCAAGAGGGCATCCACATCTTGAGCACTTTTTAGGTTTGGGTTCTTTGGGAATGGGAGAAGAAGCCAGAAGTGACTAATGGAGTCAGATGTTAAAAGTCAGGCTCCCTCCACCACATCTTTCATATACATCCTTGGGCCCATCCAGGTCTGTCATTAACTCCTGGCAGGACATCCCTCTCCTGCAGGTCAATTCCCTGTTCAGAGTGAGTGACGTTCCCATCCAAAGCTCATGCTGTTGGAGACAAGTCTCTACAAGTAAAAGGGATCATAAAACTCTACTTCTATCTTAGACTTAACTATAGTTTGCAAAGGCTCTAGAACATCTAGGTCTTCATTTTTGCTCTGTTACTAACCAGTCATGTGGCCTTGGGCAAATCACAGGCTGTCTCCAAACTCAGTGTCCTCCTCTTAATAAAAGAGACTTGGGTGAGGGGTGCAACTTAGTGGTAGAATGCTTGCGTAGGATGTCTGAATACTCAAGGTTCTAGCTTTTATCCTCAGCACCACACACACAAAAATTGGGGGGGGGGGTTTGTGGAGGAGTCTCAGATTAGGAGGACACTGAGGCTTTATTCAATTTAGCTGCAGGACTGATTCTATACTTTCCTCTTCTCTCCTTGGCTCTCACCTTCCTCCTGCCTTTGTAAACACTCACACAAATTATCTGATTTTGCTTTAAATTAATGGTCAGAGCTCTTTACACATTGACCTGGTTTGGATGGACAGACTTTCTCCCATAAACTCAGATTCTCTCTTCCTCCCCACCCCACACACACTGCCCTAGGTGTGTCTAAAAGGGAAATTTCCTTGGGGGGCTGGGATGGCTGGGGTATTTTCAGGGACCCAGATCTGTCAAGGAGAGGGAAAAAACCTAAGAGGGAACAATGAATGTAGAATCACACCTGCACTTCATGGGTCCCACAGTCTCTTAGCCCCAAGCTGAGAGTTAAGGATGAACTTTTTTTTTTTTTGGAACCAGGGATTGAACTCAGGGACACTCGGCCACTGAGCCACATCCCCAGCCCTATTTTGTATTTTATTTAGAGACAGGGTCTCACTGAGTTGCTTAGGGCCTTGCTAAGTTGCTGAGGCTGGCTTTGAACTTGCAATCCTTCTGACTCAGCCTCCCAAGTTGCTTGGATTACAGGTGTGCGCCACCATGCCCGGCTTAAGGATGAACTTTTGGTCATGTCCCCAGACTGCCTCCTTCACCCCAGCCCATCCCTGCTGCCTGCTTCAGCCCTCCTGCCCACCTTACCCACACACTCTCAGATACAAACACATGCAACAG
>JAJEJO010040158.1:0-18253 GCA_020662805.1 Glaucomys volans | reverse complement strand
AGGGCAAGGAGTTGTTCCAGCTTTTCAATGGGACTTTATTCCTGTTACCAGGTCCCCAGAGGCACCTCTGGGCATGGACCTCGTTCACCCAGGCCCTTTCTCATCTCGCATTTTCCCTCGTCCTCTCCTCCCCCTCAACCGCCTGCATCTTTTTTAAGGTTCAGCCCCACAAAGACAGAGAGACTGGGCGAGCAGACAATAGAAAGAAGTTGCTAGGAGGGGGAGACAGACAGTGATGTGTGACTAGCTGACAGAAGGGAGCTGGGACTCAAATCAGCAGTACGGAGAGCCCGTAAAGGCTGGAACCCTGTCACCAGGTATGCAGGGCTGCATTCCCCAATTTGAGCAGGGATGAGGTCTGTGACTGCACGGGTGCTCCAAAGCGTATTTTGGAGTCGATTACACACAAGGATCCCTTCCCAAATCCACAGGTATCCATAGCTGGGCAAACCAGTCTCCCTCAACTCTGGGAGTTGGAAGAAATATGTACCCTCTGCAGAGGATGACTCTGAAGAATTGCAGACTTTGGTTCTCGGGCTCAGTTGAAAGTGTACCCCGACCAGCAAACCCGACACAGGGTATGTGCTAACGTCTACAGAGTTCTTCAGTCCCAGGACTCGTGGGGAACTTGTGTTCACATTGCCAGCACCCTGCCTGGTCCCACAGAGGTGGGAGATCCTCCGCTGGGTAACAGAGCCTTCCCAAGAGAAGAGACTTAGTAAAACTGGTAGACAGAGACCTCTCCAGTGGTGGTCATCGCTTAGTTTAAAACATTTCCCATTTCCCTCGACCTTGTAGCATGATATTTCCCAATGTAAAAAACTGGGGGGGAGGGAGGCGGAATTTTCTATACTGACTGGCCTTTGTCAGTATAGAAAATTGCTAAATACATGGCACTGTGGTCAGAGAGTATTCTTTGTGACACTCCTGGGTTTCCATTCACTTAACATCTTTCTGTAAATTTTCATGGAATGCAACTCCAGACGGATTTGCACAAAACACAAATGTACCATGTGGTCAATTGTGACATGGCAAATATTACACTGATGTCCATCAGCTTTGAGAAACCCAGTGTTTCCTGCAGCGGAAGGGTGGGCTCGTGCCGGCCCTCTGCATCACCACCGTCTGCCACCTCAGCAAATTGGATCACTCATTTGACTTCTAACATCTCAGTTAGTTCCGCCTTTCTGTGAAATTCGTTGCTCATCATCGCTGTGATCCTTATGGTACCTAGGCTTATAATGTGGCTGTATTGTGGAAATATCCTGTTCCTATTTACCCCTGCTCATTTGTACTGTCTTGGGTAGCTGTAGTTCATTTGCTTTCCTTACTGAGTAGAGTTTCAATGGCATGGGCACACCACGACGGAGCAAATGAGTGGTTCTCTTTCTGCGTGGCATCTCAGTCTTTCCCAGTGCTGGAGCATTAGGGTTGGTGCTGTGGTGACGCACATCCTCTGCCTGAGTGAGTGTACTTTGAAGACTGGACTCCCAGGGGCACTTGCACTGCTCTCTTCCCTAATTGCAAGGTGTGTGCTGAAGGTGGATATACCCAGAGGTTTTCCTGATGTCAGAGGGAAGGCTTGCAACATCTCACCGTTCAGTGTGATGGCTTTGCAGGCTTTAAGACACTGATTGGATTAAGAGACATCTCTCTCCATCCTAGTTTGCTGAGAGGTTTCTTGTCATGAATGCATGCTCACTTCAAAAACCTCAATACCTTTGCTGCTTCTATGGGGCCGTTGTGTTTTTTTTTTTTTTTCTTTTTTCCTGTTTAATACACGACTCTTGTGAGAGACCCTGATTTTTCAAGGGCTGAAGTGCCTCCCGGGTAGCATGCTCTTGATTTCCTGGGGACATTTTTTCTTTAAAGATGTAGAGCTGGCTTAACTTTAGCAATGTTTTATTCAAGACTCTTCCCGCTGTGCTTATGTAAAAGGTAGGACCCTGGGTATCAAGTGACTGTGTACTTATGAGGTTTGGGCCTCATGTAATGAGATGGAAATGGCTCCTCTCTTTTATATTTTCTGGCAAAATGTACGAGTGACATTCCCTCTTTCTGAAACACGTGGTAGGAGAATATTCGGCAGTCCAGGTCCGGAGGCGGTTTGGGTTGTGGTTGTGGCTCTGCCTGTGGCTCTAACAAGGCTCCACTCCTTCAGTGTTTTTTGGACAATCGTGATGTTCAGTGTGCTTGTGTTTTGTCGTTCTGGCGTCTTTTCTTGAAATTTGTATCTTCTCTCCAAGCCTTAAAACCTACTGGCAGGAACGGCTCAGGACTTGAACAAGTGATCCTCTTAACATGTTATTGGCAAGAGCTGCATCTTCCAGATCATTCCACAAACCGGTCACTTCAGGATTTCTCTCTTTTGCAGAGGCCACGAGGAGGAGGCCAGTGTCAGTGGAGTCTTGGGGAACTAATTTTGGCTGCTGTGTTTTATCAGTAAGGTTATTACTTTTATCCTTACTCAATCTCTTCTGCTTCCTTCAGGCTTAATCTGCATTCTTCTCCTCAGTTTTGACAAGGATGCTTGGCTCTTTCATGTTCTGCTTTCTTTTTTCAGGCCATACAGGTATTTAATCAGTGTCCTCTAAGTTTCTATTTATATTCAGATCAAAATAGTTTGTAACTTAACTGGTGAATCTAGTGTGAGCTGTGGATGATGTCAAAGGGCATTTCCTAACTCACAAACATGTAGAGGGTAATACTTGTTTCGTTTACTTTTGGGATGGCTCTAGCTGGAACGTCTAATACCCACTGTGTGAAGAAGTGGCAAAAGGAGACACGTGTGCCTTGTTCCCGGACTAACAGGAAAAGCTTTCCCTCCTTCGCTATTGAGTTGGATGTCCAAGGTGGGATTTTACAAGAGGGATTTCTACTCTTCCGAGAGAACTTCCTATGTTCCCAGTATGCTGAGTGCTTCTATCATGAAAGGGGGCAGAATCGGTAGATGCTCTTACTACTTGGGTTCAGGTGATTACCGGGTCATTGTCCTTCATTTGTCCATATGGTATATGACATCGTTTTCACTGCTTCGATCTTTCTTGCATTTTTCAAGGAAATCCCATTTGTTTGTGGGTTCTAAATGTGCTGCTGGTTTTTGTTCACTCTTTTTGTATCGATGTTCTTGCTTCTCGTTTTCTTTGCTTGTGGTCTCTGTGTCTGCCTTGGTATCAGGGTAATGCTGGCCTCTTGCTGGGAATTGCAAGCGTTCCCTCGTTCTCTATTGTTGGAAGAGACCGGCATTCATAAATGCCAATTCCTCAGGTGTTTTGTAGAATTCCTCAGTGGAGCCATCTGGTCGCGGGTTTTTCTCTGTAGGTTGCTTTCTGATGGTGGGTCTGTTCTCCCCTGTGTTTTAGGTCCCTTCTGATATTTCATTTCTTCAAGAATCAGTCTTGGTGGGTTGTACGTTCCTCTGAATTCATTTTCTTCCCATTCCTTCCGTGTTACCTGAGTCCTTGGGTGTAATTTGATGGCAGGATTGGCTTGTCATCTATTTTATTTGGGCAGTGTCTGCTGCTAGCATGTCTCAGTTAGCATGTTGAATGTAGTTAATTGCATCTTGTGTGTTTTTTACTAGTTGTTCTACTGAAGAGTTGGCCCACTGTGTTGATTTCTTTTCGAAATAACAGTTCTTTATTTCATTGGTTTCTGCTACTGTTTTTCTGTTCTCGACTTCATTTCTTCCTGCTCTAATCTTCACTACTTCTTTCCCTGGGCCATCTTGGGTTTAAGGATTGCATCCTTATGTAGTTCTTGACACATACAGCTAGTTTGTTGAGCGGAGACCATTTTTCTTTGCAAACGCAAGTATTTATTGCCCTCCGCTTCCCTCCTAGTGCTGCATTCCTTGCACCTCGTAAAGTGTGGTATATTGTGCTTTTGCCTTCATTTGTCTGGAGGTATTTTCTAGGTTCCCTTGTGGTTTCCTCCTTGACCCGTTGGTGATTTGACAGGGTACTGTTCAATTTCCACGTCTTTGCTAATTTTCCAATTCCCCTTCTGGAATTGGTTTCTGGTTTCTTTCCATGGAGGTCAGAAATGAGACTTGGTATGGTTTCAGACTCGCTCAATTTGTTGAGATTCTCAATGTAAACAAAGAAGTTAAAATCAAAAACGTCTGGAAGCAAATGTAGGATTAGGGCTTGGTGGACATGGTGTGGTCAAAAGACTCATTCTATCACCCAGAAAGTCTTAGCAGCCACCCACACAAAAAAGGTGCCTAGTGACTCTGCACTTCATCCTTAGCAAAACGGAAAGCCAGGCCATAGACTGTGAAAAGATTTCTGCAAAAGGTACACGGGTCATAGACAAAGTGTGCAGCATATGTAAGGCCCTCATCATCCGTTGAAGAAGAAGACAACCCAAGAGTCAAGGGGCAAAGCACTTGAACAAAGGTGGCTTGGCACTCACACTTACATCAGAAAGGCTAAGGAAAGGGTCAAGAGCCGAGACTGGGCCAAGGACACTAGCTGAGGCAGATTCAGAACACTCCAGCACGTCACTTCCCTTCTATGGTTCTACTTTTCTCGTGCGGAGAGTGAGGGTGGACCGCTGCCTAGAGCATCAGTGAGGGTGCAGTGGGATTGGGTGTGTGTGGCCTGGTGGATGGGAGGCTGGATGTGATGAGACTGTGCAGAGAGCAGGGGGACGTGTTGCCCAGGGACCCGTGAGCCCCGTGGTATCAGGAGCAATGCCCTGCAAGAGGCAGAGCAGGTGCCTTGTTAGTCATTGGATTTTAAAATGACCCCCGTTTAAAATTCAAAACCACCGGCACAGTGGCACAGGCCTGTACTCCCAAGGACTCAGGAGGCTGAGACAGGAAGATTGCAAGTTTGAGGCCAGCCTGAGCACCTTGGGGAGACCCTCGGCAACACGCAGACATCCTGCCTCAAAACAAAAAGTCACAAAAGGACTGGGAATGTAGCATCCCTGGGGTCAGCCCCAGTACCCCCAAATGTCCCCCAAAGACCTCACATGTTAGATAATTAGGCGGTGTTTGAAAGGGAAATGATTGGATTATGAAAGCTGTAGCCTCGTCAGTGGATTAATCCATTTGATGGATTAATAATCTGAATGGTCTTCTGGGTGGTAAATGTAGGCAAGTGAGGCAGGTCTGGAGGAAGTAGGTCCTCCAGAAGGGGGGCATGACCCTGGTAACTCTCTCTTGCACCTGGCTCCTCTCCTTCTCTCTCTACTTCCTGGCTGCTGAGATCTGAGCTGCTTTTCTCCATCAGGCCCTTCCACCATGGTGTTCTTCCTCATCTCAGGCCCAGAGCAAAGCAGTTGGCTGACAAAGGACTTAGCTTTGAAGAACAATGTCATCATTTCTTCCTTTCACTTCTTCTTGTCGCCTATTGTATTCACAACAACAAAGAGCTGACTAGCCCACCCTTTGTCCTCAGTGGGTCTAGGGTTCGACGCCCTGTGCTGCTGCTTGCTGGCACTGTGGACTCTGGGCCACTATCTTCCCTCTCAGAGCCTCAGGTTCCTCACACACTCCCTGAGCCTATTCGGCCCCTCCTCTTAGGACTGCCTGTCCAATGGAAACACGGGCTCCAACATTCAGATCAGCATTCCACATAACCATCGATATCCGGAAACAAGTACAGCAATTCTAGTGTGTGGACCACTGGAGAAGGAGTCAGAGAGAAGTCTTCAGACTGAGAGAAGGCTGAAGGTGTGTTCAGGTGCCCTGTGTACCACAGCCACAGACCTGGCACATCAGAGGGACTCTGAAAACACTTTGTCAAGAGAAACTGTCAACCTCTGTGGTGAGAGTCTTGTGGAAGGTCACAGGCTGGAGCTGGAGGGAAGTCTGACTTGGCCTCCTGCTGACACAGAGAGTGAGGTGGTGTGGCCTCCGCATGGCCCACCCGACCCTCCAGTGGGACACACACTCAGCCAGCCTTTCCTGAGGCCATCTTCCTCTCTGCTTCCAGCCAATCTGCCTGCTAGATTTCTTTCTCCCTGCCTACCCTGCTCTCAGCACTGCCCCGTGGAGAGTGTGGAGCCTGGGACCCTGGAGTAGCCCTTTCTGGGAAGGGAAGGAGGAAGGTGGAGCACCCCGTAAGGCTGGAGGGTGGGTAGTTGGAGGCCAGCCCAACACCACCTCCCTGAAGGCTCCTTGTTCCTCCTCCCCCAGGGAGAGGAACTGCCCTATCCCAAGTACCCTCTGCACAACAGTGCTCAAGCTCATTCACACCTGTATCTTATGGTGATTGCCCCCACCCTGATCCTAGAAAAGGCATATTGTCTAGTGTGTCTGGGAAGTGTATTGGAAGGCTCAAGTCACATTAGGTGGCGCTCATCACACCAGGAGACCTAGAGTGCCACACACCCCTTGGCCCTCCATCAATCAGAGGAAAAAGGGAAGGAAACTCAGTTACTCTGTATATGTGTGTGTGTGTGTGTGTTTGCGCATGCATATGCTCAAATTAAACTCTGGGGCCAGGTGAAGGTCAGAAACACAGAGGGTCAGTCAGTGTAGCCAAGAGTGAGCCCTGACTCCAGACAGAAAATTCACACCACTAACCTGTGTGAAAACAGGGCCAGGTCCTGGGAATATGACCTATGCAGCCCCACCCAACCTCAAAAGGGCTCCAATATGGTATCCTGCTGTCGCTCTCTTGATATTCTCAATCGCTTTCGAGGAATCAGACCTTGGTTTTCCTTTTTCACTGGGCCTCACAATTATGTGGGCAGTCTGGGTTTAGATCTGGGTCAGGCTTTGGGAACTCTTTGGGACCAAAGAAGCAAGGGGGTGGCGGGGATGCTGACACCACTGCCTACCTCCTAGTTATCTGGGCTCTGTTCTGCCATTCTATGCCATTCTATGGCAGAACAGGAGAACCCCAGGAAGCCCAGGGCACCATCCTCTCTGCCTGGGATGGAGCCCTTCCCCAGAAACCAGCCTGTCTCTGTCAGCCTGATCTTGCACCTGGAGGATTTGCAGTCCTTCTCCGTCCCCTTCCACATGTTACCCAGCCCTGGAGGACACCAGCACCTGAGCCCTACCTGGGCTGGAAGGGGACTGCCGTGCTTCAGGGAAAGAGGAGCACTGAATCCTCCATCCCTTGCTGGCAATGGACTACTTAACCTGTTTCCAATTTGTCCACATCGGTCAGCAATTCTCACTCGTACCCGCTGCAGGGCTGAGACCATCATCCCGGGGCCCTCCTCGTGGTCCTTAAGACCCTGCCCCAGGGTGGGGGTCCTGACCTGCCTGGATGATGAAGGAAGGGTTATGGGAACTAGTCTCCACACAAAGGGGGAGTCGAGTGAGCGAACCCTACAATTGCCCGTGGGCAAGGTCACTCTGTGGGACGGTGGCACCAACCTCCAGACCATCCCTTCTCCTGCCCCCTCTTGCCTACTAGCTGGTGCTACTTGAGCAGCACTCATGGGACATCACAGAAGCGCTTGTACAGGGGCCCCCTCCAACTCACAGTCTCTCGACTCACCTGGAACTGCCACACCACCCTGCATCCCACCTGTAACTGTACCCGCAAGTCTCATCTGCAGAGGGGAGGGCCACAGATCCAGGACAACCAGAAGAAGTGACCTCGTTAGGAGACCAGCCATGGGCCAATCACAGCCACACATGCACTGGTCAAGCAGGAGACATCCCGATTCATTTTGCAACTTTAATGTAACACTGATACCAAAACATGAACACACAAGAAAAAGCACACAACAAAAGCAGGGGGAGCAAGGGGAGCTTCGTGTTGCATGGCCCCTCCGACCCACAGGGAGAAGCGCCTGGAGTTCTACTCAAGAGGGACTCTGCGGCGGCAGTCTGGCTGGGTGAGGAAAATGGCCACGCTTCCTTAACGCTGTCTGTAACACGAGGAGCAAAACGAAAACAGATGGATGGAGACCCACAGCAACCAGCCAGGGGCACAAACAGGGCAACTGGTGTGTCTCTGTGTTTCCACAGGCTCACCGCTGCCCTGCCCCTGGACCTCCCGGGGCCTCCCCCAGCCTCCCCCAGGTCTCCACAGCCCGCCTGCAGGTCTCACGACCCTGTGAAAATCTTACTGGATCCAGGAGAAGAAGCTGGCGCCAACTCTGGCAGCATTTCTGGTCCGGATGGTGGAGCTGGTGCTGGGGCCATCTAGGATGCTGGTGCTGGCCCCACCATTGGTGCCGCTGCTGACACCGGCTCTCCATGTGCCTCTCCTGTTGGCACGGTTGCTATTCAGAATGTACTGATGGTACCTGGCCCAGAACGCAAAGGGGATCCTGGCCCAGGCGTCGCCAAAATCCCCGTCCTCATCCCAGGTCAGCAGCTCAGACTGTATGTCGTCCCAGCTCCACCGTCCAATCAGAGCTTCGTCCCCAATATTCATCTGGGCCCTCATCTGGGCCCTGGCATGTTCCTCGGCCATTTCCACATCCATCGTCTTGAAAGCATCATCCACAGCCTCCAAGAAGTGAGCCTTCCATTCCCGGGGGTCCCGGTTCTGGTTCTGGGGTGGGAAACAGCAGCCTTAGTGACAGGCTCGGTGACCCCACGATTCGGGCAGCACCTGCTGCCTGCCACAGCCTCCTACACGCTTCAGGAAGTGACGAGAAAGAGAGAGGCCCTTGCAATCGGGCACAATTACGACCTCTCTGAACTTGTCTTCCTCACTCGGGAAGCTCTCAGCATCAAGACAAGGAGGCTGTGAGCAAGAAACAAGCCAGGCATGGAAAGTGCCACCCCCAGGCCTGGTGCCCAACACAGGTCCTCCGGTACCTGGGCGATGAATCTCAGGACCCTCATCTTGCTGGTCTCGTGGCGGGCTCGCAGGCCCCACAGAAACTCATACTCAGGTGGGCTGCTGTTGGGGATCTTCTTGTACTCCAGGTACCTGAGCGAAGGAGGAAGATGCCCTTTGGTTCTCGCCCAGCAGACCCTTTGTGCCAGAGGAGGGCCGCCCTGCCTACCACGGCCAGACTGCCCCCACTCTCATCCTCAGGACCTCCGCCCCCAACAGTGAGGCCTTTGCAGCCTCACGGCAGTGGTCCACATGTAGGTGAAGAGGGGACACGTGTAGGGCGTATGCTCACGGGGAGGCCACAAGTGTTGTGCCTCTCATCACAATAGCCCCAGATTCCTGTTGGGTGTGTTGTAAACAGAGGAGCCATTCTTCGGGCCCCCTGCTCTGAGCACACCCCCACGACTGCGGCCCAAAAGAAAGACTGGCCGGGCCGGAAAGACGTACCATAGAAAACGGCGGGAAATTAAAAGATAAATAAATAGAAGAGTCTGCCAAGAGGAGCTCCACGGGTATTTCTGCATTCCTGACCCATTCGTGTGCGCGTGCGTCTGTGCCTGTCCACATGCCTGCCCGTCTGCCCGCCTGTGTCCCTGCTTGTATGTTCTCCAAGAACCAAGAGCAGGTTGGGTCTAGGCCTGACACCCAGGAGAGCCGGGCGCCTGGCCTTACCGGCTGTGGGCCATTCTCAGGGACCTCCCTTCTCTGAGCCCCAGGCTCCTCAGCTGTACGTACTACGTGGGAGATTCCCATGGCAGTCTATAGGGCAGGTGCTCGGTCGTGTGGTGGTCACGCCACACCCACCCTGCACCACACTCCCAGGCAACACGCGCTCCCTGTCCCCAAGACAGCCCCAGAATTCTTCCCCTGACCTCACCCGCACTGACCCCCACGCGCACCCGCACCAGAAGGCCCGGGTCCCGCTAGGTTACGAAATGGCATAAGGGATGTCTTTGCTAGACTGGCACTCTGGAGTACGCCAGAGTGACGTGAGGTCAGGTCAGTCGATACTTACTTCTGCTTCACGAAGTCATCTGTGATGAGCTTCCTCAGATCGCCAAGGAACGGGTGCCTCACCCTGAGGGCAAGCAAAGACATCCATGACCAGGGAAGCTGGCGGTGGCAGATGTGGGCAGCAGCAATCCCGGGCATGATCAGTGGCTTCCCGGCCCGTGGGGACTGCCTTCCCAGGACAGGGCACACAGCGGAGGCCAGATGACCTGTTGCATCCCCTGACTCTCTCTCTGAGGTGTCCTCTGCGGACAGAGCTCCGAGGGGGCGGAGAGGTCGGCATTGTGACTGCTTCCATCCCTGGGGAGACCCTCTGTTCTCTAGATAACCCGGGCCGCCCCACTCCCTCACAACCCTGGGACCTCCTCTGGGGGAGAACGGCACCCAAGGGCAGGGGCCGAGGAGCCAGTCATACCCAGGGCGCAGTCCCATCTTGCGGAGTGCCTCCCAGAGGACAGCTGCGAGGAGAGATGGGGGACGAGAGATTGGCACCCGAAGATGAGACCGTGGGCAAATCCCCAGGGCCAGGGCCAGCACTCACCCTCGCTGGCACGGTTGCCATTCATGAAGATGACGCCCAGAATCACCAAGAGGAGACTCAGCCGGGGAGTGTCCTTGGTCCTACAGGTCAAAGAGGGAAGGGATGCTGTCCAGAGGCCACTGCCCTCAACGATGTGGCCAGCTCACCATCCGGCCTACTCCCAGGTTACCCATCCAGAGGGGAAATTCTTCCCAGGGAGATGCAGGGCCCGCTGCCCCATCCATCGCAGAAAATACCCCGTGGGCAGAGACTTAACCACCTCGCCCATCACAGGGGCATCTGATGCTTTCCCCCACAGGGTTCTGCAGAGCACGGGGTGGGTCAGGGAGCACGAGCTGGGCAAGCGGCCACACCTCAGGATCTGCACTCGGCAGGAAGCTCTCCCTGGAGGACCACCCTGCTGAGCCCAGGCCCGCACACAGTGAGGTAAACCGCCTTGCTCAGGCCGAGGGCCGAAATCCCGACAACAGCGAGGTCTTGCCCCGGGATGCTACCCAGCTCATCCAGCGGGCCCTGGGCACCACAACCTCCGAGGGAGGCCCTGCCTTCCTGTACCCTCAGAGGATGGGGGCAGGGACAGGGCATCCCCGAGGAGGTTACGACACTCTTTCCCCTCCTTACTTCCCGAGGAGGCGAGCTGAAGAATCCCGGGTGCAGATGAGAATGTACAGGTGCTCCTCCTTGTCAATTTCCTTCAGGTGGATCCCAAACTTCTACGTGGTGAGACAACAGAGTGAGATCTAACGCCACGCTGGGCATCGAGCACCAGTCGAGCCCCATCAGACGTGTCCTCCTCCCCGAATCCAAACCTGCGTCCGGGGGTGGGAGGGGGGACAGGCACCACGGGCTTCCCCGAGGAAACTCTGAGGCTGACGCTGGCAAGGAGACCCACCAGGGGAGACAGATGCTCAGAGTAGGGCCTGGGAAGGGGCAGGTGCTGCCCTGCGGGGGCAGTGGAAACTCACAGGTGAAGGGCTAGCGGAGGTCCCCAGAGCAGGCAGGGTGGGAACTGGGCCTCCAGGGGCCTCAGGCCATCCCAACCGCTCCACAGCTCTAAATTCCAGTCGCGAGGAGCAGCTTCTGTCCCCGCACCCACCTTTTCCAGAGTGTAGGTGGCTCGTTCAATGATCTCAGGGAAATGTTCGTCGTATTCCCGGATGACGTCCTTCATCATGTCTGCGGGAGGGGGAGAGTTAGGGAAGGCGCCCGGGCTGAGCAGGAGCCTCAGAGCTGAGGACCCTCGGCAGGTAGAGACCCCACTCCTCTGCCTACCTGAGCGCTTGATGGGGATCTTCTTGTAGTCCTTAATCATTAGGTATTTCACCAGCTTATTTGCCTGGAGGAGGAGGAACATGGGGGGCACATGGAGGCATGGGTGGCTGCAGAGCGCTGGCCCGCGGGCTAGGAGAGGAGGGTGACAGGGAGCGTGGACTTCTTATCTTACCCTCTCTTGCAGAAGGGTCACATTGCGGGGGGGCAAGCACAGGACGTGCCTCGAGGGAATCTGGGACCTTGGGGCCACTGGGGGCCGAGGGGCCGACTGAGCTCGCGCCATCGATGGGGGCTGAGATGCTCTCCAGGTCGGTGGGACCGCAGGGGGCTCCCTCTCCTCCTCGCTGCTCTCATATTCGTCATCCAGGTGCTTGGACTGTATCGTGAGAGAGAGGAGACAAGCGGGACTTGCAGACTCCCCGTGCCAGAGCACCCGGTACACCAGAGCACCCCCCCAGCAGGCGCTCGGTGGCAAGAGTAGTACGAGCGGTGGAGAAGTACGAGCGGTGGCTGGTGCTGGCTGAGAGCTTGCTAAGTGCCAGGCTCTGAGCCAGCCTCTTCTCCCACCAGCCCCAAGGGCTGGAACGACGTGGAGTCAAAACGTACTCAACACACTCCTGCTGCAGAAACGTGGACAAAGACGCGATGAGAGCAGGGGGAGGGTGGGGAGGACAGGAGAGGAGAGGAGAGGAGAGGAGAGCAGAAGTGGGGAGAGAAGAGGCAAGGCAGAGGTGCAAGGGGCTGTGCCCATGGCAGGAAGAAGTCCTCACCTTCTTCGTCCTCTTGCCTCCCATCCTGGCCCAGGGCTCAGCACTGTGCGGGGCAGTGGCAGCTGCCCCCTCCTGCTCCGGGATGCTTGGGGCCACCTTGGCCTTGGCGGCTGCGGCAGAGGCCACATTCTGAGGCTCCACCCAGCGAGTCTTGGCCAGTGCCTTCCCAGACTTGGTGGTCTTGGGACGGGTGGCTGACCCCTCCCTGGCAGGTGCCACCTGGGGCACACCGGAGGCAGCACTGGGGCCCTCTGTGGGGGCCTCTTGGGCAGGGGCAGGTCTCTTGGGACGGGGGAAGGCCATGCCACTGACACCTGCTGGCTGACTGAAATCAAAGACATCGTTCTGGCCCAGGAAGGCTGTCTGGGGTCGGGTGGCATCCGCCTCGCTGGCACTTGGAGCCTGAGACAAAGCACAGGCGCTGCTGGGGCCCTCTGCGGCAGCTTCCTGGGCCGGGGAGGCTGTCTGGGGCTGTGCGCAGGTGGCTCGAGCCCCAGGGGCAGCCCCCTCACTGGCGACTAAGGTCTGGGAGGTCTGTGGTGAGGCAAGGCTTGTCTCAGGGCTGGCCCCCTGAGCCTCGGCATGGGTCACTGGCTGGGAGTCCTCTACTAGGGCCTGCTGTGCGGCCCTCAGCTGGTTAGCGATCGCCTGATTGAAGGACCTGCGGGCGGCCGCAGCAGCGGCCCGGGCGGCTCGGTTGGAGGCGGCAGAGCGGGCGACGTTGGCGGCGCGGGCCTCTGTCTCATTGGCAAGGGTGTCCGGATCCAGCTGCAATGCCTCCACCAGTGTCTGGGCCAGCACAGGGTTTTCCAGTTCCCAGGGTTCATTCTGCAAGGCCAGAGGAGCGGGGCAGAGAGGAGAGGGCACACAACACTCTACACACTGGCATATCGCTTCCCGCTTCCCGGGGGCCCAGCCTCCTCTCCTCCCCACCCCCGCCCCGCAGCTGGCCCTGGCCACCCCTGAGCACGACAAGGAAGGTTTGGGAAAGCTGGCCATGCCTTGCCCACTCGGACCTCCCCTTCATCCACGCCCCTGCACGGGGGACAAGGCCCGGGGCAAGCAGCTGCCCAAGAAGGGGCCTCACCTCTAAGAGGCGAAAGCCTGAACCCAAGCTCCCGAAGGCTCTGAGGAGATGGATGTCAAAGCTGGTCAGGGTGCCATAGCCGCCGAAAGCACCAAATTCTTCATAGTCGTCGCCTCCAACCATCTCGTCCTCCCTCTCTCGCTCGCTCCCCTCATCCATGTCTTGGGCGGCGTTGGAGTTTTCCGATTGCCCGCTGAAGCTTCTCTCAGCCATGCCCTGGGTCCCAAGGAGTGTCTCGAGACAGCTCAGCCTGAGAGGCAGGGGGAGGCAGCTTCAGGGGGAGGGTGCGGGATTCAGTGGCAGGCGGGATCTCTCGCGAGGTGAGGGGCGGCAATCATCAGGTTACTAAGCAGTACTAGGCAGCACAAGGAGGTGGTGGTGGTGGTGGCGCGGCGGCGGCGGCGGCGGCGGCGGCGGCGGCGGCGGCGAGGGGGTGGGGTGGGGTGGGGTGGGGGGAATGATGGGGTAGCCGCGGTCAGGGGCAGAGCTCTAGCAGACGGAGATAGGAGACCCAGGGCTGAAAGGGGAAGCGGAGCACCCGCAGGCTCCCCATCCGTGTGGCTAGGTTTGAACGCTTGAATTGGGGGTGCACGGGAGGGCGCCGTTCCCAAGAGTCCCGAAGGGGATGCGTTGAGAGAGGGAGAAACAAAGGGTTGGGCTTAAGGGCCGGAGCCGGGGACCACGACCAAGGGGGAGCAGATGCGAGGGCTCAAACGACAGAGACAGCCGAAAGCTCCAGAAAACCGAATCCCGGGGACCTTGTGGCCGGGTCCGGGCGGGGGCGGAGGGGGGGATTCAGCTGATGCCGGTCTAGGCTGGGCTCAGGATGGATGGCTAGGGGTGGATGGTGGATGCGATGAGGGCCTTGGACCGAGGTGAGGTTCCAGCTGGAGCCCTGGAGAGCGCAAGTCCAAGGGCCGGGACTCCAGGAAGGGGGCAAGCGGTCAGCTCCTCTGGAGTAATCTAGGCGTGCTGGGGGTGGGGGTGGGGCCTCGGACCTAAGGAAGCTCAGCTCTGAGCACGCGGGTCTGCCCCCGGGGTGGGGATCACGGGCTCTGGGGCCAGTGGGCTCGGATCCGGGAGCGCGGCTGTGATGGTCATAGCAGGGGTGCGCCTACCTCAACCTCGGGTCTAATGGGGTTCCGGTTCCGAGCGCTCCGGCTTTGTTCAGATCCGGAGGGCGGGGGCAGGGCGCAGCGTGTCGGGTTGCACTCGCCCTCGCCGGGTCCTGTCTGGGGCTGGATCCTTACCGTCCCTGGGGCTCCAATGGCGTCCGAACTCAGCACCACGAACCCCGCAGCCGCGCCCTCGCCTACTGCTGCCAGCACAGCAGCTCGGACCACCCCGCCCCTTTTCTCCGCGCACCCCGGGCGGCTGGGGAGCCTGCGCATGCGCGGACCCCTCCAGCCCGCCGGCTTTCCCAACAAAAGCCCTTTCCTCCGGGTCCCCAGTGCGCATGCGATTCCGCCGGTGGCTGGGTGGCTCGGTGGGTGGGCAGTGGGCGGTGGGGTGGGGGTCTTCTTCCCGCCACTTGCCCCTTCACCCCTTCCTCCTCCGACCGCAGGCGAGCTCACTCATACCCCGCACTACAGCTCCGCAGACCCGAGCTTCTGCCCTCAATCCACCCCCCGCACCACCACCACCACTATTGCACAATACTTCTCACTCCTGCCCTTTCACCCAAGCTCCTCCAGCCTGGTCTCGGACACTCTCTGCCCCATTTCCCCAACGTGTCGCCTTTGGCCACGTTAAAAAGAGGTCTCTCGCAGGGTCGCTAACTTCAACAAGTGGAAACCCTCCACCTGCGACCTGCGGGGCCAGGAAACGGTTATGGCCAGAAGATGCAAGCGCCCCTCGCGCTGCCCTCCACGACCATCTCTAGGGCCCCCAGACACTTCTGGGTACATCTGCCCCCTCAGCTGCCTTTTAGGCAGCTTTTCAGGTCACAGCGGGATCAGTTGCCGGGCCTGCGTCCCTCTCTCAGCAGCTCTGGCAGGTGCATGGGAGCCTCCCCATTTTACAGACCAGGAAGCCCAGGCACAGACAGACACAGTGCAAGGACCAGAAAGGTCCCGGAGCCAGGAAACACAACATGCACAATTTGGGCCCGGTGCTTTCTGAGCGCAAAATCCCTGTTGTTCGCGTGCAGGCCTGGGGACCAGTGGGGACCAAGGCACCCTCCTCTCCTCCGTTGGAGGGATACACTTCCCCCACCCCCACTTCTGCCCCAAAGGAGCAAGGGGTGTGCTCTGGGGGACCTTAAGCTCATGCCCTGAGCTCTGTGTGGGCCCATCCGACCTTGCGGGTGGGCTCTCCCCTACCCACTGCCCAGCCTCTTGCCTATGAGCGACACCCTCACGCTGCCTTCACGGAGACCTTCCTGGAGCCCTGCGGGAGCTGCCAAGGCCAAGGGGCGCTTCTTGTCAGTCCGTGCCCCAGCGATCTCTGGTTTGGAACCAATGTTTGCCTGCCCCCTTCCAGGCCCGGGGCGGTCCTGCAGAAAAGAGCTATGCACAGCCTCCCCTCGCCCCCCGCCCCCGCGCCTGCTGTGGGAGCCCGCTGGAGTCACTAGACCCTCCTGAGCCTGGCTCTCCAGTGTGCAAATTGAGAAGCAGAGTGGGTCCTGCCCAAGGACATAGGGGCTGCTGTGCTTCCAGGACGACCCGGAGCAACTGCTTCGGAGGCAGAAAATGCAAAGGCCCCATCTCAAATTGGAAGGCAACTCTTCTTTTCGCAAGAGGGAAACATGGGACTTTATTTCCGTTCTGTATGACACGGAGCCTTCACAATGAAGACCCAGAAGAACAGAGAGAGCTGGGTACGTGGGGGAACTCTGTTGCAGAAGCATGGTTGCAGGACCAAGCGGTACAACAGGATGCTAATAAAAGGAGGTGAACTTCAGAAGGCCCGCCTGTTTGGATTCTTTTCTGTGTCCCTGCGTGACATTCACTTCTTCTGGGTAGGGGAAAGATCCCTCTGGAGTGGTGGTCTTAAGGTCTGAGTTAGGGGAGCTTTGGAGAATTCTTTGATGGCCGGCTTCAGGGGAGAAGGGTGGGAGAGGGTCAGAGAGTCTTTCCTTCTGCTGTTTTTTCAGATGCCAAGGTGCCGTACCCTGGGGCAGAGTGCCCTGAACCCCATCATTCATCCTGCCTGAAACCTCCCCCAAGAAGGCGTGCCTTCCATCAGCTGGGTGGGTGGCTTGTCTCCTAAGCTATTGGACCCGTCTCTCCTGGTGAGGTTGGTCCAATTACACAGCCAACTGTGTGTCCAGGCACCAGAGGTGGCGACACAGGTGGGATTCCACCGCAGTGGGCCTCTCAGGTGGTGTGATTCATCAGGTGTCTAGTAACCCGCGTTGCTGTGGAGACAAAGGAGGCAGAGGTTAATGGCCAGAACAAATTCCATTTCTGAGTCCAGAGGGCAGTCAGTCAGGAAGATTTCTAGGTTGGAGTGTGAAGCATCTTCAAGTGAAGCGAGGGCAGGCAATGGCGACCCAACAGATTTCCCTGGTCCGCAGTGTGCGGCAGGTGTTGCAGTGAACTTTCTGAGTGGCTCCTTCAGCAAGCAGCAGGTACAAAGATTCTCCATGCAGAAGCTGCTGTGGTGATTCCTCTGGCTTCCTTCACGAGAATCTGTTGGGCGCTTACTGTGCCTCCGGCACTGTTACCAACACTTGACACCTTAATATTTACATGTAGTGGCTCACCGAGTCCTCACAAATGTCTCCTGTGATAAGACAAACGGGACACAGCAACTTGCCCAAGGTCCCAGGGTAGCAAGGCATGGAGACCTTGTCTGAATAGACCAAGAGCTGGTGGGAGAAATTAAGAGTTCTCACGGTATTACCTCTAAGTGGCTCTGACTCTGTGAGCCGATGATTTTATTTTACAGTTACACTTGTTTTTCACTGATACACGGAAACATAGAAGACATGTGTCTTAGTGGGACACCGTGTGATGTTCGGATAGTTGTACACATTGCACAATGTGTGCTTCCCCTTAATTTATTTCAACCCATACATAAATCGTGAGAATGGCACCTACTGATGTGTTCCTGTGTAACCCTTATATGCGTGTGCACAGTGTGAACCCTGTACAATGTTTAAATCAGCTCAAACACATCTATCTCCCGGAGTCCTTTCCATTTCTTTATGGCAACGACTTTCAGAATCCTTTCTTCTAGCTCTTTGAAATGTGCAGTAGTACATTGTTACCATCTGTGCTTGCCCTACCCTGCCATCGGGCACCAGGGCATTTTACTCCTCTCTGATTGTAACTCAGCACCTGTTAACCAACCTATCCCCATCCCTCCTCTCTCCACGACTTCTGGGAACCACCTCCCTACTCTCAACTTCTGTGAGATCGTCCTTTTCAGATTCCACAAATGAGTGAGAGCATGCGGTACTTGTCTTTCTGCGCCTGGCTCATTTCAATGAACATAGCGATGTCTCTCCGCCAAATGATAGGGTTTCATTTTTTATGCCTGCGTAATATTCCCTTAGTTTACGTACCACCTTGTCTTTATCCATCCATCCTTTGGTGAACACTTGGGTTGCTTCCGTTTCCCTTCTTCTGTAAGCATTATTTATTCATTTGTTTTCGTGCTCAGAAACAAAATCACATGCTCTATTTATTGTGTATGACATGTGATTTTGAAATTCTCCAACTCTGAGGAATGCCAGGCAAGCAGTTTTGGGAATTGCGGAACCACAACCTGACCTGTTTAGTTTCCGTCTCTCAGAAATCCCTTTCCTGTGTGGTAGCCTTTTTCAGTTCATAAGTACTTAAATGGTAGCAAAATATGATTG
>JAJEJO010040141.1:0-23190 GCA_020662805.1 Glaucomys volans | reverse complement strand
AAAAATATTTAAGTAGAAATTTAATTATAAAATAATAAAAATGAGCAAAACATGTTGGTGGTGCCATCTCCTAGAAATGCAAGATCTGAAAAATAGTGACTTAAGAAGATAGAGCTCTATTTTCTTTCTGGTAAAATGAAGCCAAAGGCAGATAATCCAGGGATAATAGGAAGGCTCTGGTGGATGAGTCTTATGAATATAACAAGTCCCTCCAGTTTTCTTCATTATGCTTGAAGTCTAGCTTTCATACTCAGTCTGTAGTTTTAAGATGACTGGTGAAGCCCAAGCAATTGCATCCATGTTCCAGGCAAGAAGAAGAATTAGAAGCAAAAAAATATGCTACTAAATCTTCATGCCAATCAAGTTAAATTCTTTTATAAGGAGTTATTTTGGAAGTCCCAATTAAAATCTCTACCATCATCAATACAAGCAACAGGTTCATCACATGACCACCATATCTGTTGTGATGGTGGTCAAATGTAATTTTTCAGAAAGGCACATTGCTATTTACTTTCCACAAAACCATGTTAGTAAAGAAGGGAGGGTGAATGATTATTTAATAAGTTACCAAATGATTCAACAGATTGTTCCCAATAACTAAACCCTAAATTTATGGAATCTTTATTTTTAAAATTATATGTAAATATATATACATATATATTTATATTTCATGTCCCCATTTTTTCTGCATAGGCAAGATCCAGAAAAGTTTTATTTTTTTGTGCATGTGTATTTCAAATATAAAGAAAAGATTGGATAAAATCTCTTGAATTTAAAAAAAAAATTGTAAGAACTTTTCTATGTCCTGATAAAGGAACTTTCCTCAAAAGTCACCAGTTCTTTATTTCTCCAACAAAACCCTGTTCTGATTGTTTAGGAGTCAGAACATAGGTTACTACTAGTGAAAAATAGGATCACAGAAAATAAGACTCACTAACTTTTTTTTAATTATATAATATCATTTTATTTTAAATTGAGAGAGCCCTAAGTTCCACTAGAATAAACACATTCAATTTATGGTATAGTTACTACATTATTCTATTTCCAATGTAGTAAAGGTGTCCCGATGCTTGTGTCAATATAAAAATCAACCATTTCATGTCATTTCTGGTTCTTTGGTTTTTAGGAAAACTTAACTCTGAATAACTTAAGCAAACAGAAAATTTAATGGGAACAGTGTGACCATGAGTGAAGTTAAGGTGGGAAGTAGGTTTGGAAAATACTGAAACCAGGACACAGTATGGAGTCCCAGAGTTTATCGTAGCAGGAGCTGAACCATAGCTTTTGAAAGTTAAACCAGCCCCAGGGTCTTCAGTCTTTTACAGTCTTGTGGAAATTCAGTTCCAGGAAGAGAGATATCAAGTAGTTTATTGAGCACCATGTTCTGGTGCAGTATGGAATTGTCAGAAGAACCAGACTGTACCCATTGCAAGAAGGCTAGTTATCCAAAGATATTTACAGGTCTTTTAACTGAGGTGGTAAAAAACAAATACATGTTCAGTATTTATTCTGACAGTTTTGTCTTTTCTTGAACTAGCATACTAAATTTCAGTGACTTGAAAGTGTGAATATCAGGAATATTTGGAAACAGTCATACATAGGTACATTTTAAAGAAGTAGTTGTCCTTAAAATTTTCTTAGTGTTTCAATGCCAGGTGCTATGGAAAACTTTTATTTGTCTTATTCTATCAAGATGAAGGTCACATTTTTATGACCATTGATGTCACCCTGTTTTCCACCTCATTCCTTGTAAATTTTCAAGCACTGTGGCCAAAAATGAAAAGCGCTTCCTTTGTTTTCCTATGGGATCTGATAGCATTCTTATACCACAACAGTGGCAAAGGATCCAAATGACTTTTTCCTACTGCTAATTTGGCACCAGAAACTATTTCATCTCTACACAAGCATATGTAATCTAAATTGCTTTTTGATCATAGATACATTTATTTTCCTGTTTTCTTCTTGCTATTGTTTTAGCTTCTCTTCAAACACATAAATGTAATATAGATTTTAAAATTCACCTCTGAGAAGAGGAAGCAAATATGCCTTCTGCATAACCTGGATTAACATCCACATTTTTGTCAATTTTTAAATTTAATTTCTCCATTTCAGCTTGCATTAATAAGTAGAAACCAACCAATATAACCTAATCCAATAATGTGCCCAGCATTGTACTTTTTATTGTTAATCTAACTTTAATTTTATGTCAATGCATAGAACTTGAACTTTTAAAGAGCAGTCCTCTGTTTTTTCAATTGCATCAGAATGTTTTTTACAGATGAAGTTTTGATAGCTTCATGGTCTAGTATTAAAAACTTAAAACAATCACAAGGAAACTCTGGAAATTGAAACAATTTTCAGAGACTTAATTGTCTTGGTGAAGAGCAACAGGTATTGCCCTTGACCTGGGACATATTAAAGAACCAGTAGTTGTTAAGGAATTAAATTAATGAAGTTTATCAAATGCATTCATAGTTAAGGCACAGATAAATGAACAGGGCCTGAAATACATTCATCAACCTTTCTCATTATCAGTATCTTTGCTGTTACAGTTTCTTATGAGTTTCACCAGTATGATTGTTATATGATTGTTATAGAGCCTTACAAGTTGACTGATCAAGAGATCTTTTAGATGTATATTTTGTATTCGCTTATCCAAATTACAAAATAAACCTTGACCTAACATAAAGATGAGATGAAGTAAAGATATTCTCTGCTAAAATCTTTTGGTATTCTTTTAGCAACATTTTAGTTCATAGAGAATATTTTTTTTTTCAGATACTTATGAAAATACAGACAAACAAGTTACTTTCCTGGCCTATAGATAGATGATTATATAAACTAAGGCTAAATTCAAACAAATATGGTGAGCCTGCTCACTTTGAGTGAGGTCATAACCCCAAACAAATTTCTTAGACATTTTCATCAATAATACTTCAAAAATAAGCACTGATCATATTTTTTACAAAAGGTCACAGTTTATAGGAATAATAACACACAATAAAAATTCTATAAATGTGACCTTCCATATTGGTATAAAAGCAAGATTACTTCATATAGTCACTTAATCGGCTCATGGGCTCCAAGAGATGCCAAGCAGAACATGAAAATGTTAGTGTGCTAGACCTTGGCCTTGGCAATTTGAGTGCAAGCTGCTGTAAGAAGGCACTGGTGGAGTAATAGTACAAATATGTGCAGGAGGCACTGAAAAGGGTAAGTGTCCCTTCTCGGGCTGGTTGCTAACTATGTTATGCTCACACACTTAGTCTGGAAGGATTTTTGAAGAAGTAAAATCACATCCATTTCCTGAGATGGACTTGTTTTTGCATTAGTGCTCTGTCTCTTATCTTCTTCCTTAATTTTCCTAAGATTTGATGTGAAATGTTGACTGTCCTCATAATTTACAGTTAAAAGTGTTCTCTTCCCTCTTTCTCTCTCTATCTGTGGGTGTTGGGGTGTTTGTTTTTAAGGTCTGTGTCAAATCTCCAGGTCCGGAGTCACCAGAGCCATGTTTTACTTTTGTCAGAAGTGGCATAGGACCTGGATGAGCATGTTGAAAACAGTGCAGATAGAGAAGCTCCCTGTGTAGATTAATTCAGTGCACAGCTGGGGCTGGGAAGGCAAGCCCATTCTAGGGAATGAAGAATGGCTGATCAGGGGTGGAGCAGCCCGCCTCCCTCTCCACAATGTACTAATCCTCAATTTGGCACTGCTTTAAAAGAAAAGAAATCTAAATTGAGGCCAGCTGATTTCTTACTGAATCAGCCAGCTGGATGTGGAGCCAATTTCCGCAGCTTCCACGCTGTGGTAGCCAGGAAATATTTTAATTGAAAGAACTCTATGTTGACAAATACCAAAGACAACCTATTTATAACTTTTAACCAATATTTATGGAATTCCCTGATTTAATAACATTTCCCTTTAAACTCACTTGCAAAATAGAAAAATTGTCGGGCTAGAACCAAAGCTAAATGATGTGGAAGGAAAATAAATAAAACCAGAGAAAAGGAAAAGAGAGAGAAAATAGTAAATGTTGTATACAAATCAATAGGCACATGTAACCAAGGACAGTCATATAAATATATTCAACAAGAGTAGTTTCAAATCACAAGTACATGTGATTTTTCTTAAAAATCTTGTAATTTAGAAGATTTAATAGTGTAAAACCAGCGGTGATATGATTTTATGCACTTAGTTTTAAGAGTTATGTCTAACTATCCATATCAGGTGGGAAATTCATTGTGCTAAACAATCTGAATGATTTCTTATTTAGTCTCCTCTTAAAATGAAACAAGTTTAGAATGATCTGGAATCACAAACAAATCCAATATAAACTCTCTCTTTTCCTTAATGTTAGTATGATGATTAGAAGTGCCAATCTTGATTATAGGATGATATAACATTATCATCTTTAAAATGTGTGCTCTTCTTCCTCAAAAATTGTGCAGTTTCCTGATCTGGTACTATAATTAAAACTATTTGGTTTTTGCAGCTGTTTTCTTATCAACAATTCTTAATGTTTGAAAGCAATCCTTTCCTTTAATAAGTTGTTTTTGTATATAAATCTATTTTTATTTTTACATAACACAACTTTGTATAATATTCAGTGAGACACATAATAATTTCTATTTTCTTATAATCAAGAATATTGTCATTAAGTTACTTTACTCAGCCAAAGAGGAGTGATGAATTGGAAAATAAAAGTGATTTGGAACATCGGTTTATTCCATATTGAAATGGTAACAAATCCTAAAATTGATGATATATGCAGTTGTATATACTTGTAAATAACCAGTACCATCACACCACTGTATTTGATATTGGGGAGATGTTACTAGTGAATTTCCCTTTCTGGGAAAAGCTGCTAAGTGTTGTTTTTTGTTACTGTTATTAGTGGTGGAGCATTGTCATGTGTGGCACTGCTGGTAGCTGTGGTGTGCTGTAAGGCAGCTCTCCCTAGTGGACACTGCTATGGCTGTGCTCAGCCTTCGCCTCAAGAGTCAAGAATATCCCCATAGTCATAAATAAATATCAAGATATTAGGTATAGGTATAGTATGCATGCACTTTAAGAAAATTTTTATCTCAAATGCCAAATTGGTTTTGGGTTTTAAAATTCCAATGTTATATTGCTGTCTCAAACTAAGGCAAGAGTTTTGTTTGTTTGTTTGTTTGTTTGTTTGCTTTGTAGTGTTGGGGATTGAACCCAGGGCCTTGCAAGCAACCAACTGAGCTATATCCTCAGCCCAAGGCAAGAGTTTTTGAGAGTTGTTACCTTCCAAATTAATTGCCATTCATTAAAGAATAAGAAATGACAAGAGAAATATTTTAGTTTGTTATGGAAGAGATAAGAGGAATATATAAGTTCACGGAATCTGGAATAAAAACATAAACAAATAAAACCCAAGTGTAAGTTTTTAAAAAATTGACTAAGAACTGTTGAGTATTATCGAATCATAGTGGAATGTGCCTGTCGCAGAACTTCATAAGTAATCATATTGAAGAAATAGATGCATCTCATTACTGACTTTCCATTTTTATGAAAGGTTCATCCACATGTGCAATGATGCATTTATAGGTTTACACCCTCTTTGAAAAAAAAAAGGAGATTTTGCATTTAAATTGTGCATTCTATTCCTCCTCTAAGGAGAGGAGTATAAGACTTAAAACAACAATATATAATAAAAGTATTTAGAACAATATTGAACATAGTTTTAAATAGTGAAATATATTTTAATTTATAATAATTAATTTAAGTACAGTATGTTTTTATTTTTGATTCCATGGAGTTGTAGATAATAATTACAAGGGAAACAGTCTCTTCTATAGTACTTTAGGCAAAATGCTGGATAATGGCAAACTATGTTGGTACAGTCAGAAGGATAATTACGTGCAGTCTATATCCATGTTGAATCTTTACCTCTCCTTTAAAAAATGAGAAAGATAGACATAAAGCAGAATTGTTCCCTGTGCAACCCTCAACACACTAACATTTTTCTGCATTCCTGAAATACTTTGACCTTTATTCTAAAGGGGCATATTGAAAGCAAATATCCAACTTTGATTCCATGGTAAGAGAAATAGAGATGGTGTTAATATGATTTGTGGGAGGTAGAAGGCTCCATCAACTTCTAGTACTGCCAGATAGTGTTCAAACTGTCACCCATATGTGCTTATTGATTGGTTGACTCTCTAAGTCCTTGAGCAATCTAACACTATGTAAGGAAAGGAGTAATTTAATTTCTTAATCTACCTTATATCTATATAAGTTTGTGGGGTCAGTGTCATATTAGACATATTGGAACTGGGGTCAGAATTAAAGATGTAGCCTCTCATTCTTCCAATTAGCTTATCAATCAAGACAAATCACACGTTTTCACTTGTATGTAGAAGATAAAAAGTTCAACTCACTGAAGTAGAGAGTAGAATAGTGGTTACTAGAGTCTGGAAAGGTTGTAAAGATAGGAGGAATGAAGAGAGGATGGTTACCTGGTACGGTGGAACAGCCGAATAGGAGGAATAACTTCTTATCTTTTGTAGCACTGTAGGGTAACTGTGTTTGAAAACAATTAATAATATGGATTCTGAATGTTCCAATACACAGAAATGATCAATGTATGAGGTAATGGATAGGCTAATTATCCCAAACTGCTCAAGACACATTATATACATGCAGTAAAATGTTATATTGTCTCCCATGACTATGTATAACTATGTATCAATTTAAAGAAAACACAATGAAACATAGTATGATACAGCAAAAATGCTCATTTCTATCCTTAAAACCCTGGCCAGTCAAATTTTTACTAAAAAAAAAGAAAATAGAAATGGAATGGGAAAAGATACACAGAGTATGGATGAGTAGAAACTATGGTCCCGAATTGCAGTGAGTTAACTGAGATCTGAGTCTTCCACAAATTTCTGAGGTTATAATTCTCATATGGAAAATTTGGAAAGAAAATCAGAAGAGTTATGTTATCAATTTAAAAAGACTAAAGTACCTGGTGTGCTGTCACTACTTAAAATGTGTTTTATTTTTATTTCATTATCTAATTTCATGAGCTGAAAGAGCATATTTGCAGAATAGCTGCATGAAACTAGAATACATGAGCAAAAAGTGCCTAATGTACTTGATAGGCACATTTGAAAAATAGTTGTTACTGTCCCTGTGAAGAATAATTCTCTGCTTTTTTTTATGTCAACCTTTCATTTTCAGAGCCATATTGACATTAAAAATAGAATAAGGAAAGAACCATTAGATGTTTTGTGTGACTATGAAAGCTTGGGTTCCTTACTCACACCTAGGCTTATTTAGGATGGTGTTTTAAAAGTCAGCATTTAATCATTTATATCAAATTTTAATACCAAGGCATATTTCCTAATTTAAGTTTGAGTAAACATGAGAAGTAATGTAATAAGTGAGCTTTTTTCATCTTGATTATACATGAAGATTAGCTACCATTGAGTAGTTCTTTTTATTGCTATTGTCAGAAAATTCAGGATTGTTCAATGTTTTCTCAATATTATATCTATTAGCTATGTTCATATGTTTTCCCAAGTCTTAAAAGTAGTCTATTCAAATGAAAATAAAAATTTAGCATATATTCAAATTATTTGCATGAACATATTCTTCATATAGAATATATACACACTCTATATTTCATATTATTGATGCATAAAATATAATTAATATGTAAATATATATTTTATATAATAATATACAAATATATATGATATATATCTAGATTTTGCATGTGTGGATAGTGTTTGTGATCAAATTCAGGGCCTTGCTCAGGTTAAATCAGTGCTCTGCCATTGAACTGTATCTCCAACCCCCATGTTTTTTCAACCTGTTGTTTAAGTGTTTTTCAAGGTTATCATTATATATAAAAGATAAATATTATAACTAAACTAAAGATAGTCACTTCTTTTAGAAGTATTAGATTCACTAGTGATTTCTAAATATGTTATTATGATTCAGAGAAATTACAGTGGTTTCACAACAGTGTGCATATGATCATCACCTTTAATAATATTATCATTATCCATGTCCAATCATATGTGCTAAATATGGCAACAGTGGACCTAAAGCCCTGTTCACTCTTGGAGCAGTACTTTTGTTCTCATATACCATCTTCATTGTAAAGTGATGTTATATTTTTACTTCCAAGAAAAAGCCCTATACCACTTCCTGAATTTATTTTATCCTTTCTTAATATGCTATTGTAATAGATAGTATACCCCAATAATGACAAGTGCTTATTAATATTCCTAGAGATAAATGATTGTTAAATGATTAGTGAAAAACACACTTAGGTAATTTAGGCAAGCATTATTTTCAGGTATGAATATAAAATTTCATCTGACATTACCCAGAGATAATACAGTGTTTCTATTTCACATTCTCTTTAAATGTCTTGAAGTATTTCCATACTGCTGCACAAAAACTTTGAGAAAGAAAATTAAAATAGTTCTTAAGACTGGACTTATTAGGTGAATAACTTTGTTATGACTATTAGTGACACTGGCCCTTTAAAGGCCAATAACACATAATCAGCCATTCCTTGACCATTCAAATAGAAATCTAAGGACGTTTTACAGTTGAATAGTTGCATTGCAATGTGAAATGGGGTGTATCAACAGAAATAACCCTTTTCATTTTACCTAATCCCAGGAAATAAAAGCTTTAGCTAATAATAACCCATCCTTACATTAGAAATGTAATTCTAGTAACGGAAAAAATCTGAAATAGCTGACCACATACCATTCATCATGGAATGTCAAACAGCCCTCAGTTCAGGAATAGAATCAAGTTGCCAAACTAGTAGATATGAAAATAGTTTATTTGCAGATCCTCTTCCTATGAGAGAAAACAACAGTGGAGCACTCCCCAGCACGCCCCCTTTAAAATGTTGGCATTAGTGTTGGATTCAGAAATACCAAGCACTCATAATTATATTTGATTTCTTTAATTTATCATTGAAAAATACTTTATCTGACACGTGTAAAAATGAGTCAAACCCACCTGTATTAAAAGGAGGTTCAATACACAAATATGAAAAATATTTGTGTTAAAAATCATCAGTTGGGCTGGGGCTGTGCCTCAGTGGTAGAGCACTTCCCTAGCTCTTGTGAGGCTCTGGGTTCCATCCTTGGCATCACTGGAATATTACATGCCAATTGTTTCTACTAGTTAACTATGCTTTAAAAAATGTGCTGATATGTCCAATATCCATAAGGCAGTAATTAATATAAACATGTAGAAGTAGCAAAAGTATATATTAAGAAATTTTATTAAGGTCTTTCACTTTAGTAAGATTAATGGACTAAAATTTTATACACATAAAAAAACACCAATCTAACTACATACCAGGAAGATGAAAAACTAAGACTTCCATTCTGATTTTCTGAAGCTGCTGTTTTGGTGTGCAGAGCTTTGAATTTTTCATCTTTAAAAACCCTTGAGGTGAAATTCACATTAAAACATTATCCATGTTTTTGTATGTTGATATACACACTTCAGATTCTCTAAAAATTACTGGTATCAAGGCATGAAGAGATCCCTAGAACCAAAATAAAACAAAACAAAACAAAAAGATAAAGTAGGCAGAGATGCAAAAGGAGAAAAGCATTGCAGAACTCATATCATACACAGGTTATTCAAATCTTGGTATAGCATAAAACAGCGCGCATGAAATAATCATCAAGGAAGGATAGTATAAGATTTATGTCTAAGTAAACTCTGTGTCATAAACATTCCTTGTTTATCATTCTTGGAATGATCTCATCCATGATATATGCAATCACTACAGATACATTTGAATGGTACAATTCTTGATTCACTAGTCTTGTGGATGTACATGATGGTGAAATTCACTGTGGTGGATTTGTGTTTTCCTGTACACAGGAATATTATGTCAAATTCATTCCACTATCTTGCCTTTTTCTGTTTCCTACCTTCCCTTCATTCCCCTTTGTCCAATATACAGAACAACTATCCCTACCTTTTTTGTGGGCTAGCTTCTGCATATCAGAAAAAACATTTGACCTTTGTTTTGGGGGAATTGGCTTATTTCACTTAGCATAATAGTCTCTATTTTTTATGGGGGGGTACCAAGTATTGAACTCAGGTCCAGTGTGACCACTAAGACACATCTGAAGCCCCATTTTGCATTTTATTTAGAGATAGGGTATCAGTTGCTTAGCTTTGCTGAGGCTGGCTTCAGACTCACAATCCTCCTGTCTCCACCTCCTGAGCTGCTGGGATTACAGGCTTGTGCCACTGCACCCAGCTGATAGTCTCCTTTAAGTCAGGAAAATTTGTTGCTTATGAGGTATCTCAATTTACTTGGCTGCTTTTTTTTCCATGTGGGTACCAATGTCTGTACTATCCTTTGCCTGCAGGGAAAGCCACCTCTGCCTTTCTGTAATATCCTTTCTTTTCTGTCCTGTGATTGGGATGGACCTCCTCCTGGTAGAGGGAAAGGTACCAAGGTTAAGATCCAATTTATGAAGGTATTTTATTAACATTTCTAAGCAGACTGAATGAGAGCCTGCTGAATCTTTTGGGAAATTTTCTTCATAGGACTGCTGGAAAGACTCCCAGGTCAAGTTTGAGTTAAGCTTTTGCAATGGGTCCATTGGCAGGTGTGCTGAAACCTCAAAAAGTTGTTCCAAGGTTGCCTGGAAAAAGCTCTATAGCCCTGAAAGAAGATAAAACTCCAAAGTTCAACAATTGGTGGTGAAATTAAAATTTATCCTTTTTTTTTTATAAAGAAACTGTGGTATTTATACAAAATAAAATATTACTGAGCCATAAAGAAGAATAAAATTATGGCATTTGCAGGTAAATAGATGAAGTTGGAGAATGTCATGCTAAGTGAGATTAGCCAATCCCCAAAAGCCAAAGGCTTGATTTCTCTGATAAGTGTATGATGATACATAATACGGAATGGAAGGGAGGCAAGAATGGAGGAAAGATGCATTGCATAGAGGAAAAAGAGGGATGGGTTCGGGGCTGGGGGGCGGGGGTAAGAATAAAAACAGAATGAGACAAACATCATTACCTTATGTACATGTATGATTACACAAGTGGTGTGACTCTACTTCATGTACAACCAGAGAAACAAGAGCTGTACTCCATTTGTGTACAATGAATCAAAATAAATTAAAAAAAATAAAAAATAAAAATAAAATTTATCCATTTTTAATGTGTATTTTAGTGGAATTCAGTAGATTCACATGTTGTGCACCTACACATTTATCTAGTTACAATACAGCACTTTTCCTACTCCTTGGGCTAGCTTTGATTTCTTTTTCAAAATCAAATATAAGCCTATTTCTGGACTGTCAGTTCCATTGCATTGACCTACTCATCAATATGCCAGTGATTCACTATATTCATTGCTTTCATGTCATATCAAGATAGGCAGTGTAATATTCCCACCTTATTTTTTTAATTAAATGCTTTTTGTCCGATCTATTTCTTTGAATTCTGTGTAATTTTTAGAATCATCTGGTCAATTTCTCTAAAAGTATCTGCTCAGATTATGATTTCTACAAAATTAAATATCATGTCATTTGTGGCAAAATGACTTTGCTTTACAATGTAATTAATTACTTTAATTAATGAACTTAGTACATATGTATGTTTCTTTAGTCTTGCTTTAATTACCTTCACAAATTATTGTAGTTTTAAATATAGAAATATTGCATGTTTTTTATTAATTTTATTTCTAATTATTTTATTTTTTCATGCAACTAGTAAACTTTTAAAGTTTTGTTTTATTGTATTTTAATGGTACTATATAAAAATACAAATAGATTTTATAATCTTGGGTACTACAACGTTACCAAATTGGCTTACTGTAGTAATAATTCTTTTTCAAATTTTGTATATCTAAGTTCACTTATATATCATTCATTAATATATATTATTCATTCTCTGAGATTTTATTTTTCTTAAACACTGCTTTCAGAATTTCTGGTTATCATTGGTTTCTAAAAACTTTAGGAAGCTATTCTAGGTATGGATCCCTTTAACTAATACTGCTTGGGATTCCCTTGGATTCCCAATTGGGGTTAATTAAGATTTTATAAATATTATGGCAAATTTGGCTATTGTTTTGTTTTCTGCCATTATCTCTGTGTCCTCTCTTTCTATGATGTTGTTTCCATACATGTTATAGACAACTTGATAATGCCCTCATGAAGCTTTGCTCAATTTCTCTCAGTAGTTTTCCTCTCTGTTCTCCAGAATAATTTTCTTGGATGTATTGTCATGGATTGAATGTTTATGCTCCCTGCCAAAATTCATCTGCTGAAATTCTAATCCTGCATTTGATTGTATTAGGAGGTAAGGCTTTGGAGAGGTCATGTGGTCATGAGGATAGCGCCATCATGTATAAAATTGATGCCCTTATATATAAGGCCCTAGAGAACTCTCTAGGCCTTTCTCCCTATGAGGAAAAAAGAGGTAAGCATTCTCCCAGCTGGAATAGAGCTCTTACCTAGAATATGACTCAACTTGAATTTCCAGCTTCTAGAACTATGATAAAGTTCTGTTGTTTGAATAAGATATCCAGTCTATGGTACTTTGTTATAGCATCCTGAACAAAGATGTCTATCTTTATGTATATTGATCTATCCTTTTTGATTTTATAGATAAGCCCTTCAATTAATGCTTTGTTTTAGAAGTTTGCATTTTTTGTTCTAAAGTATTTTTATTTGTAGTGTTTCCAGTTATATGCCAAATTATTACATATCCATTCATTATTGTCAAAATTTCCCTTATTTTTTGATATAATATTAATAAAAAAATTAATGTCTTTTTTCTGCAAGACACAGTATTTATATCATCTCATGGTTGTTTCTTCTATAAGCCTATCTTTGGGTCACATTTTACTACTTCTACAAATTTACATTAATTTCAAATATATTTTGATATTTTGAATGATATACTCAGGAATCAGAATAAGATTACTATTACTTTTCTATATGAAGTTTTGATTTTTTTAAAAAAATAGGTGCTTAACAGGGGTGGGCTCAATCCAGACTGCTTCCTGGTAGTGGCCAACAACTTAAATTGCTCATTTCATTAGTTTTCCTGCTGTACCTTTTGAAAGAAAAAAAATTTTATATGTAGGTCTTGTTGTTACTGTGCTTATAAATGACCTTGAAATTTTTATAAATTACATAGAATGATACTGGCATTAATCTATAGCAGGTATGAATGGCATGAGAAAGGCTGATGTTTTCTCTTGAATTTAAAATTTTATTATAATTAGTAACAGAATAAGAAGCAAATAGCTGGGTGCAGTGACACACACCTGCAATCCCAGAGGACTGTGAGTTCAAAGTCAGCTTCAGCAATGGCGAGGTGCTAAGCAACTCAGTGAGACCTGTCTCTAAATAAAATACAAAATTCGGCTGGGGATGTGCCTCAGGTGTTGAGTGCCCCTGCGTTCAATCCCTCGTGTCCCCACTACCAAAAACAATAAATAAATAAAGAAGCAAATAAATTGCTAAAAAGTAATGTGTGGCTTTAAGTACAAGAAGGGTTTTCAAATTATTGAAGCATGTTTTTAATTACATGTATTTTTGTATTTTCCCCCTTTTAAGTTTGTTTTTAGATATATATGACAGTAGGGTGTATTTTCTTTAATTTAATTTTTTGATTCATTGAACACAAATGGAGTACAGCTATTGTTTTTCTGGTTGTACACAAAGTAGAGTCACACCATCTGTGCATTCATACATGTACACAGGGCAATGATGTCTGTCACACATACTGCTATTATTCTTACCCCCCCACCTCGAACCCAACGCTCCCTTCCCTCTATGCTATTTATCTTTCCTCCATTCTTGCCACCCTTCCACCCCGCATTATGCATCATCATTCACTTATCAGAGAGACCATTCGGCCTTTGGATTTTTGGGATTGGCTAATCTCACTTAGCATAACAGTCTCCAACATCATCCATTTACATACAAATGTCATAATTTTATTCTTCTTTATGGTTGAGTAATATTCCATTGTGTATATATACCACACTTTCTTTATCCATTCATCTATTGAAGGGCATCTAGCTATTGTGGATTGGGCAGCTATGAACATTGATGTGGCTGCATCACTGCAGTAATCTGATTTTAAGTCCTTTGGGTATAGGCCAAGGAGTGGGATAGCTGGGTCAAATGGTGGATCCATTCCAAGTTTTCTAAGGAATCTCCACACTGCTTTCCAGAGCGGCTGCACCACTTTGCACTCCCACCAGCAATGTATGAGTGTACCCTTTTCCCCACATCCTCGCCAACACCTGTTGTTGCCTGTATTCTTAATAAGAGACATTCTAATTGGGGTAAGATGAAATATTAAGGTGGTTTTGATTTACATTTCTCTTATAACGAGGGATGTTGAACATTTTTTCATAAATCTGTTGATTGCTTGTAGATCTTCCTCTGTAAAGTGTCTGTTCATTTCCTTGGCCCATTTATTGATTGGGTTATTAGTGTTCTTGGTGTAAAGATTTTTGAGTACTTTGTAGATTCTGAAGATTAATGCTCTATCTGAAGTGTGTGTAGCGAAGATTTTCTCCCACTCTGAAGGCTCTCTCTTCACATTGCTGATTGTTTCCTTTGCTGAGAAAAAGCTTTTTAGTTTGACTCTATCCCAATCATTGATTCGTGCTTTTATTTCTTGCGCTTTGGGAGTCATGTTAAGGAAATCTGGTCCTAGGCCAACATGATGAAGATTTGGACCTATTTTCTCTTCTATTAGGTGCAGAGTCTCTGGTCTGATTTCTAGGTCCTTGATCCACTTTGAGTTGAGTTTTGTACAGGGTGAGAGATATGGGTTTAGTTTCATTTTGCTGCATATGGATTTCCAGTTTTCCCAGCACCATTTGTTGAAGAGGCTGTCTTTTCTCCATTGCATGTTTTTGCCTCCTTTGTCAAGTATGAGATACCGATAGCACAACCATTAAATTTTCTCGTTTTTAGATTTGTTTTTGAAAGCAACAGCTATACAGTTCTAGTTAAGAACTATATTTCAGGTTTTCATTTGAATTTCATGGAACGATTTATAACAGACAAATTTTTAAATTTCTATAATCTCAGTTGTTTCTTCTATAGCAAAATATTGCTCTGAGATTCAAAAGTGTTTTGCATCATATATGATACATTGTTAGGATTCAAGAGAAGATGGTCATAATAAGAAATAATGAAAAAGTATTACTTTACCACAATGCAGGAAATGAACGTGTTTTTTAGAAATGGTGGTTAAAGATTGTATTTATCTAAACTTACTTAATGTTCCAGTCACACTTGGAAAATATTTATATATGAGGTTATAAACAGTCATTATCAGTGACTAACCAGGAAAAAACTAAATGGGAATCAAATCCATGCATTGAACTTTCATGACATTACACTCTAATGAAGAGACAGGAAATATAAATATACACCATCAAAATCATGAACATGAAGAATTGTGTCTCTTAGACCAATATACCTGTTCAATCGCTTCTCAATCTCTTAATACCATATTTTACCCACAAAATAAACAGTAATAATAGTGACAAATTGAGCAAAAAAATTGTCATGAGCTCTAAGAAAAAAAAATTATGTATTTCCATACATTATATAAGCATAAATAAGCATTCTCAGCTATGTAAATCCTATTTCATCTCTTACCTTAGTTTAACCACTAATAGGCCCAGACATTTGTATTTCAGTGATAAATAAGATCTTTCTGGCCCTTTTTAGATGCTACTGTTTCCTTTCAGATCTCTCAATTGCTTGCTTTGACAGGATCAATTATATCTCTTTATTTGGATATTATAATAGTTCTCACAACAAACACTAGAATCACTTGCTGTATCTGTGATAAGGTCTTAATATAATACGACTTCCAATTGAATTTATGTAGCCACTTATGTAGACTGTGATTTTAGCACCAAGAATTCACTGGTTGGTAATATCATGGGACCAAATATTGCATGTTTTTTTAAGGAAACTGTTTTATTGTATATAGTATGGTTTAATGTTCTTCCTTCATTTACATCTTTTAGTCCCCTAAGCTGGATAGCTAATAATATTAATTTTCCTGTTAAATAAATATAACAAAGTTTCAAGTACCACTTTTTATTCAAAAACTCTGTAAAATAGTAGACTATTAAGAAGGCAAATAGCAACAATGAAATTCCTGACCTCCTTTTTAAGCAAGTATCTATAAAAGTAAGAAATTCTCAGAGGATCAAACTGCAGCTTATTCACATGTGAACCTTGCTAAGGTGGACTTATTCCAACAAGATCTAAGGTAAATGAAAATTTAGATTAGGGAGGAAAAGAAATGAAAATTTTACTTTGGGAGAGGCAAGGGAAAAGAGGATTGAGAGCACAATATTAGCGTGAGATTTGTTTATTTAAATAGCTTATTATGTTTGCATTTTGATGACTCTTATTTCCACACTCTGCATTCCTAACACTTTCCTTCAAATAAGAAGTGTGTTTTTCTGCACCTCCACACTAATGATTCCTCACTCAGCAAGGCTTGCACTTATTAAAGCTTTTTATTGCCACTTTGCTTAAAGAGGTGTTTGAACTCTAGCAGGTAGGCAAATCCAGTGGGGAAATTCATTTGAAAGTATTCATAATGGAATAGAGAGATGAAAAACAAAATTATTGCTGTGGACTACATTTTTTTCTGGTCTCTGCAGATACATCAAATTTCTGCACTTTGACTCAAGAATATGAAAAAGATCTTCTCTTGGGTCCAAATATCTAACAGTATAAGACATTCTTTCCCATTCATCATTGTGTGAATATAAAAATTAAATTGGTATTAAGGTGTGAACCATTGAAGATATAAAAACATAAACTCATTATTTCTTTCTTCTCAATAAGAAAGTATTTTGAAGGGAATACATGGCACTAGTACAAATCAATTCTGTATTTTTCTAAAATGTGATTTAAATTGTCTTCAATAGTACTGTTTTCAGTTCTATTTATTGAAAAGTTTGTGTTTATTTTCTACTGTTTTCTTAATGGAATCCAGTGAAGTAATCAAGATAACAATGGGCATCAAATACCTTGCTGAATGTCTTCCTTGTTAGATTTACCTGTTCCAGCATATGATGCTCTCATAGATGGTTAAATATGCTTAGTCTTGATAGAAATGATTATAACTCGATTTTTATTTTATGATGAGTTGTGAGCATTCCAAATCTTTAGCATTATCTAGGAAGCAGAAGCATTAACCTCAAAATTCCTTTTAGAGGTATGGCTTCTTTAGTTTCCAACATTCAATCAGCATTTACTGCATGCCTGTTTTAAATGAGAAAATGTACCTGAACGCTAAAGTGAGTTAAGCATGGTTGAACACCCCAAGGGCCATAGAAAATATTAACTTGAGCATAAAGTGATAAGGTTACATTTGTAGAAAGCAGAAAGTACAGAGAGTTGCTAGTTTAAAAGATAATACAAAGGAAATCTTCACCATGGACATTTTCAGAATGTGCAGCCGATGGAGAAAGAATATTAGTTACAAGAATTTGTAGGAAGAGGAGGTTGAGAATGTAGTTTATTCAGGAAATCATGAACTGCCCTTTTTAGTTATAAGGCAAGTTACTAGGTGATAACAAGGCACATGGTAAAAATGAGAGAAATTTGGGAACAGGTTTTAAGTTTTTCTATGTCACTACTAAAAAGTTACTGAATTCTCTTTTGTTTGATATGGTATTTTAATCAATGAACTTTACAGTAAAGATCAACTCAGGTGGAAATACAAAATTATTTTAATATTTTAAGAGAGGTGCTTTATGGCACCTTGTTTTATTTCAATAGGAAAAGGAACACTTCCCATTCACATAGACTTTCATCTGCTTTTTATATTGTAGCAAATATGACAATTCTCCTCTGGGATGGGAAGTTATTGTATCAGGAGAGTCTAACGCCTGAAAGTCTGGAAAAGTTGTTGGATATTATTTACTCCAACTACTATAGATTCATATAGGATTTTAATACCAGTCTTATACAAAGGGTTGTTCAAATGTACATCATTCATCTGTAACTGGTTAGTAAAGACATGTTAAAACAATCTAACTTTCTTTTCTGAGCTGGAACACCAAGTAGGCATCTAGATGTTTTGGACAGGAGTTCAGAACCACGTATAATTTCTGCTATTTGAGTCTCACCAGGCCACTTGAAGAATCAAACGTCTTTGTCTCACAGAGTAAAATATATTTGCTACTTTGCATCCACACCACTTACCCTGAAATTCAGTCAGAGTGGGTAATATACATAAAGCAATTTAAAAAGCTAATATTTCCTTTTCTTTGTCAAAGGGATGCACTTTACCCCAGCTTTACCCACCTCTACCTTATCTTGTGGCCTTCAGTCTGACTGATTTTCTCATGCACCAGATTGGTGGGTCTTCAAACTGTTTCTAGAACTCTAGGTTTCAGTTGCTTCTATAGGTACCTTAATACAGCATTACTCCTGTATTTTACGTCTCTGTTTCCAGGGCTCTCATTAAGCAGTAAGCATTTAAAATGTTTTCTATAAGGATCCTAAATTGCTGTATTCCAATGTCAAATTCCAAGGAATTCTATCTCAACTCAGAAAGCAAGACTCTGCATTCTCTCGATATTGTTTAGATCTCTCTTTTGCAAAAACATCATATGCAGCATCAATCATTTGTTCACATATATGCTTCTTCATAATGGAGGTAACGCTTATTTAAATCTGTATTGCCAACATTCTAGCACAATTTCAAGCACTCAAAAAATGCCCAATAAATGTTTGCTGACTGAGCACACAAAGGAAAGGGAAGGAGGAAGGGACAAAAGTTAAGGTGAGACAGAAAGAAAGAGAGGCAAGCAGGCAGACATTAATTAAAATTTTAGTTTAAATTAAGACTGTTAAAATTTTAGTTTTCTAGAGGGTTGATAATTGTTTTTCCCATGTCTTCTACTCAATTTATTCTCAATAAATAAATTCATACCAACCTAGAAAACTTAGGATCTAACTTATTTGTGTGGTAAAATATACTTTAAAATACTTTTAGGAAAAATTAATGTTTCACAGGCCTTCCATTCCATAAACTTCACTTAAGTTTTTCTAAAGCAAAGATAACAAAGGTGACATCCAAGATTTATATAAACACTGACCCAAATCCAGTTTTATATTATTTTTAATTATTTCTAAAAATTCTATCAATTCTGAAATTAAAATAACAAAATGAGTTTTCCTTTCAGGAAAGAAAAACAATCCTGAAAAATCATTGAGTATTGTTTTCTCCATTTTAATTACTAGGAGGAATTTAGAACACTTGACTCTGCTTGCAAATGTTTCTGGGAGCACAGTTACTATTTTTGTATAGTGAAGCTCTACAAAATGCATGAACTGCTGTTCTTTCCACACTATTACACTAGACACGCCTGTTATTCTCTGGAAAGCTTGTCACTCTTATAACTATTTAGAAACATTCTGTCTGAGGTCAAAGAAAAAGGTTGCATTTTGATGATTATTTTGCTTCTTATGGCTGCCTCCTTACTATTGAAATATGTTCTTTCCAACAATGCCATCATCAAAAAGGGTATTTTCAGGATGACAGTAAGAAAAAATGTCTAATAAAATAGGTACTGGATTCATCACCTTTATAAAGACAATAATCATTATTGTGGCATTAATTTTGACCCATTGCTATTTTTTTTTATTCATGCCCTTGCAGTAGGCCTTAAATTCAGGCTTCAATTTCTTTTACATTAATTCTGCTCAAATATAATGATTACCATTTAGCTTGGTGGTTACATAATCCTAGTGAAATTTTAATGTGGACATCTTGCATTAACTTTCTTCCCTTTAACAACAACCAAAAAGGAAAAGGTGGCCCCTAAATAAATGAAACTCAATTTCACGGCACATTATCTCTTTCAATTCCTTCCTCACAGCTTTCATTTTCATTAAAATCACAGACAACCATAAATTAATAATTACTTCAGGTTGACTAAATGCAGGCCATACTATTTAGCTCTTGCTTTCCTACAGTGGCCCTTCTTGTTCATGCTGGAAAAACGTTAATTTAGATAATGTGGCTAGCCCCTTGTCTTATAATTCTGTTTTGCAGTTTCACTGATCTATAATGGTCTGTTCTTATTAGATAGCATTAACTTTATCTTTTGTTCAATCAAGCTTTACACTTTGCTTGGAAGATAACTATTGCAAACTCTGAGTTGAAATGTGTCATTATCTATATATCTTTTATATTCCAGTTCTTCTCAAACTGCTTCTGTGTTTACTAACTTACTTATAATTCCATGCATCCATTAGCTTGAAGTTTGTGTGAAAGGCCCTTAAAGAATCAAGATAAATGCACAAAATTCTAACCTTTATACTTATGAGAATTTCAAACAAACTATATTATTACAGCTTAAAAAATTGGGGCACTATTGTTTGATTTACTTAAAGAAGTAGTTAACTAAAAATTCAATCTCACTGCTTGTGTTGTTTCTGTGATATTTGAAAACTCTGATTAGATTAAGACAAGTTATTGTATTGTTTACTCAAAACCTTACTTCCTTAGACAGCTTTTTAAGATATGCATCTATTTTTATAGAAGTTCCAGAGGGAAAGCAGTTACACAATCAGACATTAGTAAACTGAGAACAATAAAATGCAGGATCTGCCAGCTAAAACAGAAATTAACAGTTTAGTCTCTGGCAATTTTAGTTTTGAAAATGCTTTCACTTTCTTAAGTTTGGGTAAAGCTAGTGCTTTGAACTTAAGAAAATTGTCCCAGTAATTAAGAATGCATGCTACAGTGAAACATAGTTTCATAAAAGTTAAACAAGTTTAAGTCAGACTATAACAAAAAATATTCTTTAGTTAAAATATTCTGCATTTCTAATATTATTTTACCTTTTAGAAAATTAAATAATTAAAGATGCAATAGAGATCTTACCTTTTCCCAAAAGTATATGTCACTTACCTCATCCAACACAAGAATGTTTTCAGTGAAATTCTTAAACATTCCCCACTTCTGTCCTGTGGGACAAATGTTCCTAGATATAATGCTGCACCTTTCCTTTGGATTACTATAACCAAGTCTGTTCTGATCATCCAGAGCATATGTAAACCACAGATTTTCTGATTGGAAGATTTCATGTTCATTTCCAGTTATTGAAGAATATGATTTAGAAAAATAAACTAGGTTGTTTTTTAAGGCATATATCTCCATAACTTATGTGGAGGCTACACTCATTTAATAATTATATTATTCACTCCTTAATCTAAATTATGGCAATTTTTTAAAAAAAATAGCCTGTATTGACTGTGTTCACTGTTTATTCACATATATAATTGCCTTAAAATTGTCCAATTTGTACTGATGTTATTAAATTGTAAAAAACTATGACATATCCATTATTTGATTTCCAAATGACTTTTGCCTTAACTATGAAAAATCACATCATGCTTACTAACAATTGCATCCTAAAATTTTCCATGTGGATTGAAAGCATAGTTGCCCTGAACCCCACAATCCAAAAGTCCCAGAGGAAGCATTTGAAACCAACACAAACAATACAATAGTTTGGAATTGATCTGGGAATCTCATTTCCCTCTTTGTACTGAAGCTCTACTCTGCTCACTATAAATATTATGAAATGATTTTGCACGTATTAACCTCATTCAGTGCTTCAGCTAAATTATAACTTGCTGAATAATATAAATTATTTAAAAAGCATTTTACTCTAACCTTTACATTCTGAATATTTTTAAAAACTGGGAACAATAGGAAAATCTAAATATGTTGAGATATTTAAATTTTTAATCTTTTATGTTTTTCAGTTTAGAAAATAAATTAAATATATCAGTTTCATCCATAAAGAAAACTGGATTAAAGCAATTATTTATTGGAATATTAGCAATTTGATCTTTTATATTTCATCACAGAGTAAAGATTTTTGTACTCATTTTGAATAGGCCTCTTTTACAACGTAGATATATCACATTCTCTAATCACTTTTTTTTAGTCTGTTCTGTAGGCATAATATTTTTACCTTGTAATATATGATATTTGTGTAAGTATTAAAAAGAAGTAAGATAAACATTTTACTCAACAGGTTTGTATTTGTTTATTAATTGTTGATGTAAAATAGAATGTTTATCCAGCAGACTTTATATCCCAAACCTATCATGTAGCATTTCTTGTTTCTATTTTATTTTGTGCCAAACTACTTATACACTTAGAACCTTAACTCTCTTTCACAAAATAGAAGTAAATTTGCTCCACAGAATTATTCAAAACAAAATGGTTTAAAGTTCTTACCAGAATGAGACCTCTAAAATTTACTTGCTGATCCCTTCCTCTTACCTTTCAAAATCAAGTGCAAAATGGAATTTTGTTTATTGAAATTAAAAGTTGAAAGCCAGAAGGAAAAAATGCATAACTATATTACTATTTAACTAGAGATAATTTAGAAAATAGCATATAGTGGTATAGAGGGATATCTTCTATTTTTTTAAGATTTCTGTAATAGAGAAAAAATACTATAATTTACTGTTGTAAGAAACATGATGTAGTACCTGTCAAGAAGTGGTTAATGTTAATAAATTTTAAATGGCTATATTAACATTTTTTAAGAGGTAAAAACAGGGAAGCTATTAGGGAATGTGATTGTTTCCCTGAGTCCAGAGAGTAAAACAGTGCTTGGTCCTTCAGGCAAGAGAGAACAACCCTTGGAGAAATGTTGATGGACCCTAATGCCTATGACTGAGCACCCACAAGCTCTGAAGAAGGCCCCATAGACAAAAGTATACTTCCTCTAGAGTCACATTCTTGGAACAGATTGTAGAAACCTAGGCCTGCACCATGGGAAGAGCACCAAAACAGATTGAAAACCTTCGCAGGACATCCCCAGAAATCTGCTGAGACTGACTTAAAGAAATCAAAATCTTCTTTCCAGCCCCAAATACCATGAAAGAGCAAAACAACATATTTTTAAGAAGAAATCAACCAGAAGATGGAGGAGAGGAGGAGGTTGCATTCCAAGCTGCTCCATGGCATGAGACCAAGCTAGCAGATAAACAGCTTCTCAGTGATGTGGGTGAAAGAGGGATTTAACTGGGATTTAATACTGGACATACAGAGCAGCTTGGGAACTCAAAATGTTGGATACAATAAAATAAAAAA